>JAMRYI010000585.1:0-104469 GCA_029231635.1 Ditylenchus weischeri | reverse complement strand
AGATTTCGCTAAAACAGGACACAAGTTTTTTAACGGGAAGGTGTTGCCAGTAGCGGTTACCACTCCATAAATCGCTAAAACGACTATATCTAGCTAATATCATTTTTTGGCAACAATATTGCTACTAGCCAATCTAATTAAAATGAAAACTAAAATTAATTAGAATGGAAAACAACGTTACTACTGCAGACAATGGCAAGACCGCCTCAATTATCAGCTATTTTACCATCATTGGCTGGTTAATCGCATACTTCGCTATGCACAAAGACAATAGAACTGAATTAGGTAGCTATCAACTAAGGCAAACGCTTCTTTTAAACATTGCTGCTATTGTATTGGGTTGGGGCTTAGGCTTCGTACTCGGTATTTTAATTACCACAACAGGAATTTTTTCACTTGTTTCCATTTCTTACCTAGTTCAATTAGGCATTTTCATCATTTGGTTAATTGGATTAATTGGCGCTATTAATGGCCAAAAAAAACCGATGCCAATTATTGGAGAGAAAGCACAAACGATGTTTGCTTCTATATAAAATGAAGTTCAATTTTTATAAAATAAGCCCTAGCATACGTTAGGGCTTATTTTTTGCTCCACAACCAACAAGTTTTCAACATTTTATACAAGTGTTTTCTTTTTTTAGTTAAGTTTGAAACAATGAAGAAAATACTTTTAACCATCTTTTTGCTCGGTAGTATAGCTTTCAGCTCTAAAGCGCAAGACAATGTGTCTTTAACTGTGCAATATCAAAAGATGATGGAGAAAGTGATTGGCCGTATTCCAGAAGTGGCCAATTCTACATCAAATAAAATCATGGACTTTGCCAAATCACTAATTGGAACTAGATATCGCTATGCGTCTAGCAATCCCGAAATTGGTTTTGACTGTTCTGGTTTTGTAAGCTATGTTTACAAGCAATTCGGTTTTACAGGAGCTCGCTCTTCGGCAGATTTTGCTAAAAAAGGCAAAGCCATCAAACTAGCAGATGCTAAAGTTGGTGACGTGTTAGTTTTTACCGGCTCTAACTCGAAAGTAAGAAGACCTGGACATGTAGGAATTATCTATTCAATTGACGAAGAAGGTAAAATCAAATTCATTCATTCTTCTTCTGGCAAAGCTAAAGGCGTAACCATTACCGATTTAGAAGGCTATTACAAAAAACCGTTTCTTAAAGGCGGTTACAGTGATGGAATAAAATAGTGATCAGGAATTAGGAGCTAGGTATCAGTCATGATGCTAAAGACCTTCAGCATTTCAGTCTTTTCAACTCATGCCTCATTAACTTTCGGACTTTCCTGACTAAAAACTTCCCGACTATTTAAAGCAATAACACCTTCAAAGCGTCCGCTACTTTTCCATAAGAGATTAGTTCTTTTGCAAACTCATGTAGCTCTCTTTCTCTGTTGGTTTCATCGCCAATGGTAGCATCTAAGATATCTTTCACGTTAGTGTTCCATTGCATATCGGAAACTTCCCCCTTCTGTAGGCAACTGTTCTTCGTTACCTAACAAACCTAAATCGTTACCTGTAAGTACTTTTGAACGACGAACTGAAAGCGGTAGTGCATCTACACCAATCCCTAAAGTGGTTAACGGTTTTGGAACGGTAAACAAACTCTCTGGCGTAACCCGGCTGTACCAATTACCACCTAAACGAGCTACTAAATCTATTTTCTGCTGATCGATCTTACCTTCCGCATCTAAAATTTCTTCTTTAACATGAATGATTTTAATCTCGGCTAGCACTAAATTTCCAGCCCCATGTTGATCGCCCAAAGGGATGATTTGACTTACTACACATTCTAACGATACAGGTGCTTCAGCAACTCTTGGTGGTTTTACCAAATGCGATGTTTCCATAGTAAAACCTGATTTATCAAATTCGTTTACGCCTTTGCCGTATTCCGTACTCGATAAACTGGTTTGCTGCACCATCGCATAATTCACAATATTGATGACACACTCCCCCACTTCTTGCACATTTTCTAAAGTATGCTTGGTGGTGTTATCTCTTACCCTACGTGCTGGTGAAAAAATACAAACAGGCGGATTGGTACTGAAAAGATTAAAAAAACTAAACGGGCTGAGATTGACATTGCCTTCTGCATCTACTGTTGAAGCTAAACATATAGGACGTGGTGCAATGGCGTATTGCAAGTAGTTCTGCAATTGCATTGGAGAAAGGTCTTCGCATTTTAGTGTTAGCATGATGTGGGGTTGAAATGTTTTAAGGTTGAGTTTAATATTGTTTTGAGCGCTGTCATCCTAAGCTTGTCGAAGGATTTTTAATATATTTTACAGACGCTTCGACAGGCTCAGCGTGACACTGAACGAAAGGCAAAGGTTACAAAAATGCACCACTGCTGTCGGATTTAGCGTAGAAAGGTTTACCTCTGTAACCTAAACCTGATAGCAGCGGCACGCAGTAGAGCGAATAGCAGGGCCTTCGTAACCGAAACGCACTAAACCCTGCTTTTCAAATTTTATTTTTTAAGTGCTAGTATCGAAAAATCAGTATCTACTTTGGTAATATTGTTAGTCAAAGCACCCAATCCAGTAATTTCCATTTCTACATGATCATCTGGTTGCAGCCATTGAACTTGATAATTCGGATCGTTCAACAAACCTGTGCCATTTAATTCCAAGAAACAGCCCGTGCCCACAGTTCCCGAACCAATCACATCGCCAGGCAAAATATCTACACCATACGCACAGCGTTCAATAATCTCTGCAAAAGTCCAATCCATATCGGCCATGTTACCGCTAGAAACCTCAATACCATTTACCTTACATGTCATTTTAAGGTTGTAAGCATTTCCAACATGGTTTTCTTTTGCAGCTACTTTATATTGTTCCAATTCATCTGGTGTTACCAACCAAGGACCAATTACAGTAGAAAAATCCTTTCCTTTTGCTGGGCCAAGATTTAACAGCATCTCTTCCATTTGCAAAGTACGGGCACTCATATCGTTCATAATGGTATAACCCGCAATGTACTCATCAGCTTCCGAAGCTTTGATATTACGTCCTTTTTTACCGATTACCACAGCTACTTCCAATTCAAAATCTAGCTTTTGGAAATGATCTGGCATACATTCAATTTCGCCTGGACCTTGAATGGCGTTGTGGTTAGTAAAGTAGAAAATTGGATATTGATCAAACTCGGCAATCATATCTACCTTACGATTTCTACGGGCCGCAGCCACATGCTGTCTGAAAGCATAACCATCTCTACACGAAGTTGGGTGTGGAACTGGAGCTAACAATTCGTAAAAAACCTCTTCCTTTGGAGCCAATGAGCCGTCTAAAACATCCTGATTAACTTTTTTAGCTCTTTCCATTAAAGGCTCGCCACCTTCTAAAAAAGCGTTCATGTTATCGGGGATCAGTTTATCGCAAGAATTAAGATTATAGATATGACCATTTGCATAAATGCCTAAATGCTCTTTATCTTCTGTTTTATAGGATACAAGCTTCATTTTTAAATATTTTAGTTAGCGATGTCAATATCCACATCCCAATGGAACAACAATATTTATTGGAGATGGTTTATAATTGGATGTGGTCAAAGCTATGAAAGGAGTTTGGGTTTTCCAAAAGCTGTATAATGTTATTATTTTTTATTTTATTAACCACCTAAGACACATAAGAGCATCTTAGTTTAAGTAATTTCTAAAATGACCTAAGGTGACTTAGATGGTAAAGTTTTAAAAGAGAAACATGATGTTTGAAACATTGATTTTAAAAAGCTAATTTTACAACAACAAAATGAACGAGATTTTCCCATATCAAAACCATTGTGTAGCAGAAGTATTTTCTGCCTACCGATATGCGATGCTATCTAAGTTGATTTTCGCACAATATTCTTTATAGATAATCTACATCTATTCTCAACGTTTTTAAAACGTTCCGAAAACGCTTTCCGTTATTATTCGTTATATTTAATTCTAACCAAATTAACCGTATCATATGCCAATTTATCACACTTTAGGAAGTATACCTCCTAAAAGACATACCGTTTTCCGTAAACCAAATGGCGATTTATATGCCGAAGAATTGGTTTCGACTGAAGGTTTTTCGAGTTTATACTCGTTGGTTTATCATTGTCATCCGCCTACTATTGTAAAAGCGATTGGTGAACCATACAATGTAGAGCCTAAGATTGCGAGGGAAAAGCATTTGCGCCATACAAGTTTGTTAGGCTTTAATGTAAAACCAGAAGATGATTATTTGCAAAGCCGTAAGCCTGTATTGGTAAATAGCGATTTGCATATTTCTTTGGCAGCTCCTCGAAAATCGATGACTGATTATTTTTACAAGAACAGTCAGGCAGACGAGGTGATTTTTATTCACGAAGGAACGGGGAAATTAAAAACTGGCTTTGGAGAAATTGCTTTCGAATACGGAGATTACTTAGTTGTTCCTCGTGGCACGATTTACCAATTGGAATTCAATGATGAGAAAAATCGCTTGTTCATTGTTGAGAGTTTCAGTCCAATTCGTACACCAAAAAGATATAGAAATGCTTTTGGACAGTTAGAGGAACATTCTCCATTTTGTGAGCGAGATATCAAAAGACCCCAAAACCTACAAACATTTGACGAAGCTGGCGATTTTAAAGTACTGATCAAGAAGCAAGGGATCATGTATCCTTACACCTATGGTACGCACCCTTTTGATTTTGTAGGTTGGGATGGTTTTCATTATCCATGGGGATTTTCGATCCATAACTTTGAACCGATTACCGGCCGTTTGCACCAACCACCACCAGTGCACCAAACTTTCGAAGGACACAACTTCGTGATCTGTTCCTTTGTACCTCGAAAATACGATTACCATCCATTAGCAATTCCAGCTCCTTATAACCACAGTAATGTAGATAGCGATGAGGTTTTGTACTACGTAGATGGTGATTTCATGAGTAGAAAAAAGTGTGGTGAAAGGACAAATTACTTTACATCCAGGCGGCATCCCTCACGGACCACATCCTGGAACAGTAGAAAAATCAATCGGAAAAGAAAGCACAGAAGAACTAGCCGTAATGATTGATCCTTTTAGACCATTAATGTTAACTGAAGATGCTATCGCAATTGAAGACGAAAGCTACCATAAAAGTTGGCAGGTGAACGTGGAGTAAAGTCGGAAAGTTATTAGTCTGGAAAGTCCGAAAGACATAACGACGAAATTACCTACACAAGATTTTTCCACTTATACAATTAAAAACATTAACATCCGATTTTTCGTTCTTCCGGACTTTCGGACTAATTAAAAACAAACAATGAGCACACAAACATTTGCAGAAAAAAAAAATAGCTAAGGCACAAGATTTCCTTCCCATTAATGGAACGGATTATATAGAATTTTATGTAGGTAACGCTAAACAAGCCGCACACTACTACAAAACGGCATTCGGTTTTCAATCGTTGGCTTATGCTGGACCAGAAACGGGCGTTAGAGATAGAGCATCTTACGTTTTACAACAAGGGAAAATCCGCTTGATTTTAACCACAGCGTTGAAATCGGATAATCCTATCGCAGAACATGTAAAGAAACACGGCGATGGCGTTAAAGTATTGGCTCTTTGGGTAGATGATGCATATAGTGCCTTTGAAGAGACGACTAAACGTGGTGGAAAACCATATTTGGAGCCTCAAACTTTAACAGATGAAAATGGCGAAGTAAAAAATGTCGGGCATTTACACTTATGGTGAAACCATCCATATGTTTATTGAACGTAAGAACTACAATGGCATATTTATGCCAGGCTACAAAAAATGGGAAAGCGAGTACAATCCAAGCGATGCAGGCTTACTTTATATCGATCATTGTGTAGGCAATGTAGGTTGGAACCGCATGAACGAAACAGTAAAATGGTACGAAGATGTGATGGGCTTTGTGAACATTCTTTCGTTTGATGACAAACAAATCAACACCGAATATTCTGCTTTAATGAGCAAGGTAATGAGCAACGGCAATGGCTACTCAAAATTCCCAATCAATGAACCTGCTGAAGGTATTAAGAAATCTCAGATTGAAGAATATTTAGAGTTTTACGAAGGTGAAGGTGTACAACACATCGCGGTAGCCACTAATGATATCGTTAAAACCGTAAAGCAGTTGAAAGAAAGAGGTGTTGAATTTTTAAGTGCACCACCACAAGCTTACTATGAAATGATGCCTGATCGTGTAGGCGAGATCGATGAAGAAATCAATCGTTTAAAAGAACTAGGCATTTTGGTAGATTGTGATGAAGAAGGTTATTTACTACAAATTTTTACAAAGCCAGTAGAAGATAGACCTACATTGTTTTTCGAGATCATTCAACGTAAGGGCGCACAAAGTTTTGGAGCTGGTAACTTTAAAGCCTTATTTGAAAGTCTAGAGAGAGAACAAGCATTGAGGGGTAATTTGTAATCGTCATATCGAGCGTAGTCGAGAAATCTTTGGATCTACTTTTTCAAAGATTTCTCCATGCGCTTCGCTTAATCGAAATGATGGCAACGTTAATGCTAACAATGTCCAAGCAAATAATATAACACCACAAAAATCACAATGGTTGACACGCAACCGCCACCTAGTTTCCAAGCGCCCCAACCGGCAAATATTGTTCTAAAAAAGTTGTTCATATCTTAAGTTTTAATTTGATTAGATAACCAAGCAACTTGCAAAAAGGTTTTCGAATGCTTCAAAAACCTCTCATCACTCAATAGTTACATTAAAAAGTGCAATACCAAACATCTGTTAGCCATATTTTGTTATTTTTGAAATTCGCTAATGGAAAAAACTGCAGCCCTCAAAAATTCTAAGCTTTTTCATTTTTGTTTTCATTTACAAAAAGCATTTGTCCTATATCAAAAAAATGATCCTTTACGCTTAGCTGGGGCAACTGCATTTTTCGCAAATTTCGCTATCCCTCCTATCTTACTAATACTTATTAGGTTATTTGGTTTTTTTGTAGATAGAAGAATTTTAGCTACCCGTTTGTTCGACCGTATATCAGAAATTTTAATTCCGAGCAGTACCAATCAAATTAAAGATACACTCAAAAATATCCGGGGGGTTGACCATAATTGGTGGGCTACCGTATTAACATTTGTGTTTTTTATTTTCGTTGCTACTACCCTTTTCAATGTAATTAAAAACTCGGTAGAACAGATTTGGAATATTGGCAGAGATGATAAAACAGGCTTTATATTCAGCTTGAAAATAAGAGCTAGGTCTATGATCATTATTCTCTTGGCAGGAATTTTATTCTTTGTAGGCTTGGTGACAGATAGTATTCAAGCTTTTGTAAGCTCTTATTTAAACAGTACCGCTCCAAACTTTGGCAAATGGTTGCTTTGGTGCTTAAATCAAGCGGCTTTTACCTTGATTGTAATGATTTGGTTCACCATCTTATTTAGATTTTTAACCAATGCAAGGCCAAGCTGGAAAATTACGATGCAAGGTGGATTGTTAACAGCAGTTCTATTCAATATTGGAAAATACATACTTCGTATCATGCTGCCACTGAGCAATATCGAAAATATTTATGGTGCTTCCGGATCTATTATTCTCGTAATGTTGTTTGTATTTTATTCTTCACTAATTTTCTATTTTGGTGCTTGCTTTATCAAAGTAATTAGTGAGCGGAAAAGAAAAGATATACGCCCAATTAAGGGCGCACATGCTTATGAGTTAAAAGAAATTGTTTAGAAAAGCTTTAGTCCTAAGCCAAGTGTAAACATATTCAATTTCGTATCTGGATAACCGGCAGAATTAAGTTTAGATAAACCCAGCTCGTATCTCAAATCAACGCTAAGTTTGCCTACATCTAAGCCAGTTCCGAACTGCCACGCAAACGCCTGATCTTTAAAGCTACCGCTGAATACGTTTGAAGCTGCATCGCCAAAACTTTGATCCTCATTTAAAATAAATGACACTACTGGACCGGTATTTAACCTAAAGCCAACGCCAGCTGCTCCAATTTTTGTACCTACCAAAACGGGAACATCTAAACTCGTAAATTTCACTTCGTTTTCTAGGCTACCACTTTTTAACGTTGTATTTTTTGCCCGAAAGATATAATTCTGGCTGTAAATGGATACCCGCTGCGCCAATACGTGTCCAAATTCCGGCATAATAACCTGCATTGTTATCACTACCAAAGGTATTTTCTGTACTGAACTTAGATAAGTTAACCCCACCTTTTACACCAAATTGAAAAGAAGGAAGTATTTGCCCAAAAGCAAAAAATGTGGAGCAGACTAAAAAAGCTACCAATGAAATTTTTTTCATAAAAATTAAAATTTAATAATATCAGTTAATCGTGAATGCGAATTTACTCCTTTTTAGAATGGGCAAGCGCACAAAAAAACATTGCACTTTAGAAAAGTACAATAACCTCAATTTAAAAAAACTAAGCTCTGGCTTCAACTTTTTCGAAGCCTTGCATTTCGAAAACAGCAAGTTTATCTAAAGAATTGAAATGTAGTGTGCCAAAAAAAAATTGAAAATACCTTCGTCATTTTTACCTTCAATGCAAACAGATTCTTTTAATACAGAATTTTTAGGATTTATTTTGCTTGAAAAAAGCATCTCTTCGTCCTGAATAATTACATTTTTTGCTTCGATTGCAAAATCATTTAATAGGGCCAAAAAAGCCTTACCATTCAGTAATAGTTCTTTAATATTCATAACCCAAAAATTTAAAATGAAGATTAGTTTAAATGTAAACAAAAAATCCAAGTAGATAGTTCTTTAAACTTAACAAAATAATCGTCAAAACACTGATTATCTGATGAATATTTTTCAAAACACACCTAGTCAACTCGAAAACTATTTAATTTACTTAGCATTTAGCGATATGAAATACGCTGCAATGGACTTAGTTAAATAAACCTGATGGAAATGAAAAGCCCGCAACCAAATGTTAATTTGGTGCGGACTTGTACTGTACAGCAGGGCTATGCTTAAATAGCTGCTGTATCTATGCTTTTCTGATAGAAAGACTGTTATAAATTGATATAAAATATGTTTTGAACATAACCAGTAACGGATCCCGTTTCTGCCGGCGCTACCTTCTCATCTACCAATAACTTACTTAATTGGTATTTCTGATCGGCTTTAAACTCAAAATCGAGTTTCATTGGATTATTATTACCTAATTTCAGGTAAATACTACGATTTGTTGCCGCAATGTTCTTGATAATTTCTGTGCTATGTAATTGAAAATAATTGAACTTCTCGTTCCCAAAAGAAAATGGCGGGCGAACATAGAAATACAGTTGCTTTAATGAGCCGTTTGCTTCTTGGTAATACAATTGGATTGCCGTATTCGCAAAATAACCATTCGTAGCTGGATTTAGCATATCAGCACCTGCGGCATTTTTTACAACTAGTACAACAGTAGGTTCCACAATAGGAGAGCAGGCGCACAGCCTGTCATTTTCATCCAGTTTTTTGCAACCTAAGTTGGCTAAAAATACGACTACCAATACTGCTAAAAATTTCTTCATCTTAGTTTATTTAAAAGGTTAGTTGAGGTTGATTTTATGCCAATACGTAGCTCGTCGATAATTCGCTACAAGTTTGAAACAAAAATCTGAAAACCCAAGCCTACGCATTTTGTTCTATAGCCATGAATTGGAAAATAGGATGTTCGGGGTTTTACTACAAGGAATGGAAAGATTTTTTCTACCCGAAGGGGTTGGCGCAAAAAGATTGGTTTAAATTCTATTGCAAACATTTTAATACGATTGAAATTAATTCGAGCTTTTATAAAATGCCGACAGTAAAATCGTTAAGAAAGTGGTATGATGAAAGTACAAACGATTTCTCATTTACCATGAAGGCCCCTCGATTAATCACCCATTATAAACAACTGAAAGATTGCAGTACGGACTTAGCGGAATTTAACCAAATCATAAACGAAGGCTTACAGGAAAAACTATTTTGTGTTCTGTTCCAATTTCCGCCGTCGTTTAGTTTTACTGATGAAAAACTAGACAGACTAATCGAACTGCTTGCCAACTTGCCTTCGAAAAAAGTTGTCGAATTTAGGCATAGCTCTTGGTGGAACGAAGATGTTTATCGGAAGTTAGGCTCAAGCCAAATTATTTTTGCAGGACAGAGCTATCCCTCAAATTTACCTGAAGAAATCATCAAAACTGAATCTACAATATATTATCGCTTTCATGGAAAACCTGTGTTGTACAAATCACAATATGAATTATCTGTTTTAGCAAACTTCGCGAGAAACATCCCTTCAGATACAAAGGAAGCCTTTGTTTACTTTAATAACACGTGGGGCTCGAGCGCCATCATCAATGCACAACAATTAAAAAGCTTGGTGACCTAGGCCGATTTGCCAGTTCTGCTCAATATAAAAACAGTGGAAATAATGCACAACCCGCCTATCCAGTCCACTGCGTAAAAGGGAACTTTTAACCAAATTACAGAAAGTAGTGCTGCCGAAAGTGGCTCTGCGGAAGCTAATAAACTTGATTTTTGTCCGCCAATTAACTTTACAGCAGTTAAATAAGTGTAGAATGCAATCAGTGTTCCGAAAATGATAATGAATGCTGCTGAAATAAAGCTGTAATTATCCCAAATACCTTCTACGTGCCAAGGGGCTTTGATCAATGAAAAGGCAATTCCGCCAATCAACATCCCCCAACCTACAATAGTTGCAGAATTGTATTTCTTTAATAATTTTACTGGCTGCAAAGTGTATATAGCCAATGCTAGCGCTGATGCTATGCCCATCACGAATGCTGTTTTTGAGATGGAAAGTCTACTCAAATCGCCATGCGTAACCAACAAAAATGTACCGAAAACTGCTAGACCAATAGACAATACTTCTAGTGAGCGTGGCCATCTCTTATTTTTTAGGGCAAGGTAAATGGCAATCAAAACCGGGCCTGCAAATTGTAAGATGGTAGCGGTTGCCGCATTTGAATGTTTAATGGCAGCAAAGTAAGTGTATTGAACAGCAACCATCCCAGTAATACCAAAAACAATAAGTTGAAGAAAATCTTTCTTGCTGTTTAAAATAGCAAAGGTACTTTTGAGATCTCTTGCTGCAGAAAATAACAATAGCAGACTTCCAGAAATCAGCATTCTAACCGAAATGAGCCACTCAACGTTCACGCCCTCTCTGCTGAAAAAGAAACTGTCCGAAAGTTCCAGATACACCCCATAAAGTAGCCCCAACAATTGCCAATACAAATCCTTTCATTTGCTTGTTCATTTTTGGAGTTTCCTTTAATTCATTGGAGATAAGAATTGAGCTATCATCTTTTTAAGATCAACACTTCTTCTTTAGCAGGATTGGTTTCTAACATTTCTTTAATCTGATTTAATGCAAAATTAATTACCCAATAGCGAATTAATTCTTTAAATTTCATCCACTTTTTGCAATTTTGTTTCATTTCAAACTCAAAATGACTGAACTAGACTCTTTCGATATTTCGATACTTAATTTGCTACAGGCAGATAATTTTACGCCACAACGTGATATTGGTGATAAAATAGGCTTATCTGCAGCGGCCGTACAGCGAAGAGTGAAAAGATTGACGGACACGGGCTTCATTATTTCAAATACATCTGTGCTAAATAGCCAGAAGTTAGGTAACCTGATTACCATTTGCGTAACCGTTGCAATGGAGAATGAAAAGATAGAGTCTATTGACGAAGCAAAATCTCTGTTTAAAAGCTGTCCAGAAGTACAGCAATGCTATTACGTAACTGGAGATACCGACTTCATTTTGATCGTTGTGGTTCCATCCATGCATTATTACGAACAGCTTTGCAGACGACTGTTTTTCGCAAACCCCAATATTAAAAGGTTTAGGAGTTTTATAGCAACGGATTTAATTAAAATAGGATCTACCATTACCTTAGATCATTTGAGAGCGCCACGAAGAAAATAGCTAAAACAGCGGCCTAAACATTTCGCATCGTAGAAGTGTTATCTCCTTCGATGGAAAAACTTCAACAATCTGTTTATGTGCTTTTATTCTTTACTTTAGGTTTTACTGGACTTTACTTCTCTGCGCCTTTTGTAATTCCGGTAGTGCTTGCCGCAGTTTTATCAATGCTGTTCATCCGATTATGTAATTATTTCGAGAGCAAAGGGATGAGCAGAGCTGTAGCGGCGTTGGCTTGTATGTTTATTTTCATCACAAGTATTGCATTTATTCTAGTATTGTTATCGATCCAGCTATCTAGTTTGGCAGAAAATATAGACGAAATGAAGAACAGGCTGTACAATCTGTTCAATAATTTACGTAAATGGATTAATGATACTGTAGGTATTGATGCCAAACAACAAAAAGAAATTATCGACAAAAGTGGCGGGAACACTAGCGAAATGTTATTTTCTTTCGCTTCCGGAATGATGAGCGTTGTCATTAACTCGGTGCTGGTGTTAGTTTACATGTATTTATTCTTATTGTATCGAAACCACATTAAGCGCTTTATTTTAAAATTAGTTGCTCAAAAAGAGAAAGAAGATACAGATGAAGTAGTGCATAAAGCAGGCAAAGTTTCTCAAAAATACTTAAGTGGATTGGCCGCCATGATCGGTATGCTGTGGGTAATGTACGGCATTGGTTTCAGTTTGGTCGGTGTAGAGAATGCTATCTTTTTCGCCGTGTTATGCGGCTTGCTAGAGATTATTCCTTTTGTAGGTAATTTAACTGGCACTTCTATCACGGTTTTAGCGGTACTGGCACAAGGTGGTGGTAGCGACAAAATCATTTTCGTATTGCTAACCTATTTTGTGGTTCAGTTTGTACAGACTTATATTTTGGAACCATTGGTTGTTGGTGAGCAAGTTAATATTAATCCCTTGTTTACCATTATGGCAATTGTTTTGGGCGAAATGATTTGGGGCATTGCCGGGATGATTTTGGCAATTCCGTTGTTAGGGATGGTGAAGATTATCTGTGATAGTCATCCAGATTTACAACCTTATGGCTTTTTGATTGGGCCAGAAAACCCTAGGAAACGTAGAACGAGTTTTATTGACTATGTAAAACGCTTGTTCACGAAGAAGGACTAAACAATTTGCGTTTTTCACGAACTTACATACCAATATACAACCATTTAAGACATATAAGAACATTTAAGTTATACAGGACTGCCTTTGTTCATTAAACCTGATTGTAATGAAAAGCCCACAGCCAAGCGTAGCGAGGCGAGGACTTGGAATGAAAAGCAGGGCTACTTTACCGATGTAAAATTGCCATTTTCTAAAAAACACAAAATTTGTGTAACGAAATTACCTTTTTGCTATCTTATCATCGAAACTAAACGATAGATATGTTAAGCGTAAAGAATATTGTAAAGCAGTATGCTACGCACCGTGCCTTAGATAATGTGAGTTTGGAAGTTGAGAAGGGCAAAATTTTCGGGCTTTTGGGTCCAAACGGTGCTGGTAAAACCTCCCTCATTAGAATTATTACCCAAATTACCGCTCCAGATAGTGGCGAAGTTTTTTTTAACGGCGAGCGCCTCAACACCAAACACATTTCGCAAATTGGTTACCTACCAGAAGAACGGGGTCTTTACAAAAAAATGGAAATTGGCGAACAGGTACTTTACCTTTCTAAACTGAAAGGATTGGACAGTGCCGAGGCTACCAGACGCATCAGGTATTGGTTCGAGAAGCTGGAAATGAAAGATTGGTGGAGCAAAAAAGTGGAGGATTTGAGTAAGGGAATGCAGCAAAAGGTGCAGTTTGTAGCTACGGTATTGCACCAGCCTGAACTTATTATTCTAGATGAACCTTTCTCGGGTTTTGATCCTGTAAATGCAGACATCATCAAAAACGAAATTTTAGAACTGAACAAAAATGGAGCTACTTTCATTTTTTCTACGCACCGAATGGAAAGTGTAGAAGAACTTTGCGACAACATTGCGCTGATTAACAAATCACATAAAATATTGGACGGCACAGTTGACGAAATTAAGGCCAGCTATCGCAGCAATACCTATTGGGTAGAATACGAGGGTGATTACGCTGTTGCTAGTAACGATGTTTACGACGTTTTGCAGACTGAAAACGTGAAAGCAAATACTTTGGTGAAACTTCAGTTAAAAGAAAATCGTACGGCTAACGAGGCTTTATCGCTGCTTTTGCCGCACGTCAACATCCACCGTTTGGATGAAGTGATACCAACAATGAACGATATTTTTATTGAAAAAGTGAAAGGACAAAACCATGAATAAGATTTTACTCATTATCCAAAGGGAATATTTTTCGAGAGTAAAGAAGAAATCGTTCATTGTAATGACTTTCTTAACGCCACTGTTGATTGCCGGCGTTTATGCCATTATCGGATATTTCACTTACAAAGGAATTAAAGATACTCATGATAGTGTAGCAGTAGTGAGTAATAATAAAACACTGACCGAGAAGCTGCAAACGAATGATAATATTGAATACACTTATATCAACAAAAGCTTAGAAGAAGCGAAGAAAGCCATCGGCAAGGCAGATTACGATTACATTTTATATCTGCCTGAGTTTACTTTAGATGCGCCAAAAGGTATAGAACTATTCGGCACCAAACAAGCGGGCATGTCGCTAAACCGAAGAGTTTCTGGAGATATTGAAGAACTAATTAGAACCCAAAAACTGAAAGAAAGTGGCATTTCTCAAAGCGATTTAGACAAGCTGAAAACTAATGTCGATATATCAACTAAGAAAATTGCTGACACTGGAGCAGAAGAAGAATCGAGTGCTGGTGCAAGTACGTTTATTGCCTTTACTGCAGGTGTGCTGATGTTTATGTTCATCATGATGTACGGCATACAGGTGATGCGTGGTGTAATCGAAGAAAAAACCAGTCGTATCATCGAAGTAATGATTTCTTCAGTAAAACCTTTCCAACTGATGATGGGTAAAATTGTTGGTATCGCCTTAGTTGGCTTAACCCAATTTATGCTCTGGATTGTGTTGACTTTGGCCATCAGCACCGCAGCAGTAAGTTTATTTGTAAACAAGGATGACGTTAAAGAAATTGCCGCTGCCCAAGCGCAAAGTCAGGTGACGACTGCTAATCCAACGATGTCGGCTGCTGCTACACAAGCGGGTCCAATTGGCGATATCCAAAAAAGTTTAGCGGGCTTAGATGTAGGTAAAATTGTGATGGTATTTATCTTCTTTTTCTTAGGAGGATATTTATTTTACAGCGCTTTGTATGCCGCTATCGGCTCTGCGGTAGACAGCGAAACCGAAACACAGCAGTTTATGATGCCGGTAATGCTGCCGCTGTTGTTAGGTTACGCCTTGTCGCTAAGCGTAGTTACTAACGACCCTTATGGCAATACAGCCTTTTGGCTATCTATGATACCATTTACCTCTCCTATTGCCATGGTGGTGCGTATGCCTTACGGCGTTCCAACTTGGGAATTGGCTTTATCAATGGCAATTCTAGTAGCTGGTTTCTTGGGTACGGTTTGGATTGCAGGACGAATTTACCGCGTGGGTATTTTAATGTATGGTAAGAAAACTACTTTCAAAGAAATGTTTAAGTGGTTTAGGTATAAAAATTAGATTGAGGAACAAAGAACAAAGACAAAAGAATAAAGATTTCAATGCCTTTGCTAAAAGCATCTCTCTCCCATTTGGGGAGAGATGCCGAAGGCAGAGAGGGGTTTTCGAAAAGCAATATTATTACTTCTATCGTAAAGCAGTCCTGCCAATCGCTCATACTACACATGGCCTTAACCACAAGGCCGGTATCCGCTTTTGTCAGGTTTAGAGAAGTTAAACCTTTACATAACACTAAAAATTTAATACATCTAGCCTAAATGAATTATTACTTAGGCGGGTCGAGACACATCACTGCTCTTCGCGATTTGCAATCTCGACGTTATATCTACGGATTTGTAATCCGTAATTTATGAATTATCCAATCGTATTAAAAATCCTACGATAGGGCTTCCAGATTACAATCTGAAAGAGCGAATTGGATTTTGAGGGTACTAGCAAACGTGTCTATCATCACCATCTATTTGCTTTGCACCATCTATTTAAACACTATCTTAGGCTTTTATTAAAAATGAGATGCCATTAAAACACTTATTCAAGGCCATATTAAATTGGCAAACCAATACCAACTCAGAGAAAAGATATATAAAAAACCATGCCATTAGCTTCGAAGGCAAATCTGATTTACAACTTTCAGCCGCCAAAGCTTTCAAAGGTGACCCTAGTTTACACAACCCCGAAGATTTACTTCTAAGCAGCTTAATGTCTTGCCACATGATGTCGTACCTTTATTTATGTAGCTTACATCAAATAAATGTATTAGCTTATACAGATAGTGCAATTGGCACTTTAGAAACTGATGAAAAAGGTAGTGGAAGATTTGTAGAAGTTCACTTACATCCAATAGTGACCATAGATAATCCAAAACAAATAGAGTTAGCAAACTCGCTACATCAAAAAGCGAACGAACTATGTTTTATTGCTAATTCTTGCAACTTTAAAGTACTGCATACCGCAACCTGCAACGTTGGTAAAAAATTATCTTAGCTTACAACAATAAAGTCGAAAATGAAAATTGCTGCCATAGATCTAGGAACCAATACTTTTCATCTCATCATCGCTGAGCAAACGGAAAGTGAGATGAAGATCATCTATAAAACCAATAAACCCATTAAACTAGGTGAAGACATCACCAAAGAAAACAAAATTATCCCTACGGCTTTTGAGCGTGGTATTAATTGCCTAAAAGAGTTTAAAGCAACGCTAGATCAATATGGAGTTACCAAGATTAGAGCGGTGGCTACTTCTGGCGTTCGCAGTGCCAGCAATGGAAAAGATTTTATAGATACTGTGAAAGAAGAAACTGGAATTCTCATTGATATTATTGACGGAGAAGAAGAAGCCAACCTCATTTACGAAGGTGTAAAATACAGTGGTGCTATTCAAGGCAAATCCTTGATTATGGATATTGGAGGTGGCAGCACTGAGTTTATTTTCTGCGATAATAAAGGATTTTATTGGAAAAAGAGCTTTGATATTGGCGCTGCTCGGTTAATGCAGAAATTTTTCAAATCAGACCCGATTAGTTTGGAAGATCAAGAGCAAATTAAAATCCACCTGAAGGAAAATCTGACTGAATTAATTGAATTTGGAAAAGATTTTGGAGCTACTACCTTAATCGGCTCTGCTGGCGCTTTTGAAACTTATGCCGAAGTAATAGATCCAGCTATAAATATTCATGAAATTCCTAATTCGCTTATCAATATTGATGCTTATCATCAATTGAGTAAGAAGCTGATTGGTTCTACACATCAAGAACGTAGCGAAATGCCCAACCTTATTCCACTACGTGTAGATATGATTGTGATGGCTTCGATGATTACGGATTATGTTTTGGCTGAGCTTAATCTTAAAACCATCATCTTATCTACATATGATTTGAAAATGGGAGTTTTACAAAAAACTTTACTAGGCCTGCCGTCATTTTGACCGATTGTAAGGAGCGGAGAAATCTTTGGATTGATTTAATCTGACTAAAAGATTTCTCCGTTACGCTGCGCTTCAGTCGAAATGACGGCAAACCTAAGCTTATAACGTAAAACTTAATACTTACATCCTAGTCCTACTTAAACCTAATCGCTTTTAGCGGACTTATCCTGCTCACCAACATAGATGGAACGATCAAAACCAAAGTACAAATCAAGATAGTCACTCCGTTTAGCAATAGAACATCAGTTAAATGGACTTCAATTGGCACATAATCCAGGTAATAGTTAGCTTGGTCGAGCTTGAACAAATGCGTGTATTGTTGTAGGTAACAAAGTCCAAGTCCTAAAATATTCCCTAATAAAAAGGCCTAAGCCAACTAAATAAATTGCATTGTAAAGGAAAATCTTCATCATGTTGGTATTAGACATGCCCATTGCTTTTAAAATGCCTATCATATTAGTTCGCTCTAAAATCATAATCAGCAATGCCGTAATCATGTTAATTACCCCTACAATCAGCATCAAAATTAAAAGCACCCTAGTATTTACATCTAATAAAGACAACCAAGTAAATATTTCTGGTGTACTTTCCTCTACCGATCTAGATCTTAATTTCAGTTCTAGTTTAGCGTAAACATCATCAGCAACCGTCTTTAAAATTTTAAAATCTTTGATACGGACTTCTATACCACCAGTTTCTTGGGCTTGCCAATTATTGAGACGTCTAATCAAGCTGAGGTCTCCAATTACAAAACCTTTATCTAAATTTTCGATACCGATGTGATAAATTCCGACTATGGTTAACTTTCGTTTTCTAGGTGGGTTCTGTACAAAGTGCATGATGAAACTATCTCCAGTTTTCAACATCAATCGTTTTGCTGTAAAATCGGAAATCATCACTTGCTGAGCAGATTTAGTACTGTCAGCAAAATCAATGACTTTACCACTCACCAAATGCTTTTTGATGTAATCCCAATTGTATGTAGCATCTATGCCTTTAAAATTTATGCCTTCTACCTCACCATTTGCAACAATAATGGCAGGCTTAGTAGCGAAAGGATAATAGGCAGCAATTTCCTTGTTATTCTTAAGGTTGTTTAATGTAGTATCGTTAGGTACAAATGGAGATTTCTCAAAAGAACCATTCAAATCATATCTATAAATCTGGATATCGCCTACGAAACCTCGTACCTTGTCTTGGATTTCGGTTTTAAAGCCTTTGATAATGGCTACCGAAAGGATCATTACAGCTAGGCTTAGCATTACACCAACAATAGCGATACGCACGATCAACTTTGAAAAGGTTCGTTCAGCCTTCAAGGAAATACGGCTCGATATGAAATACGCTACATTCAACTTTTTTTGCAATATTTTGTAACTTAGCAACAGTGCTAACTCAGTTCTGTTTTAGTCCACACACGCTTAAAAAACCTAAAAATGAACAAATCGATTGTATTTTTAAAGCTTTTCTTAGTTGCGTTTGCATTTACAGCTTGCGGACAAAGCAGCAAAAAAAAACGCAGAAAATCAAACCAGCCATCAATCAAAGTCAAGTTGCTACGCAGTTTAAAACTGGTGCAGAGCAAACCGAACTTTACCTTCCATTACTAAAAGGTAAACGGGTGGGCATGGTGGTTAATCCAACATCTATCATTGGTAAAACAACTACCGTAGACAGCTTGCTAAAACGCGGTGTAAAAATAGTAAAGATTTTCGGTCCTGAGCATGGTTTTAGAGGTAATGCTAGTGCGGGTATGCATGTTGATAATGAAACTGATGCCAAAACAGGGATAAAAGTGGTTTCCCTTTATGGTAAACAAAGCACACCTAGTAAAGAAAACTTAGCAGATATTGATGTCATGATTTTCGACATTCAGGATGTGGGTGTTCGTTTCTACACTTACATTAATACGCTACAACGTGTAATGGAAGCTTGTGCTGCTAACGACAAGGAAGTCATGATTTTCGATAGACCAAATCCGAATGGTTTTGTGATTGACGGCCCAATTTTAGATCCTCAGTTCAAATCGGGCATTGGTTTCCAGCCAATTCCAGTAGCCCATGGCTTAACTGTAGGAGAATATGCACAAATGTTAAATGGAGAAGGTTGGTTAAAAGATAAATTGAAGTGCAAAATCACTGTAATTAAGAATGCCAACTACAATCATGATATGCCTTACGAATTGCCCGTTGCACCGTCTCCAAACCTAAATACAGCACAATCTATTTTGTTGTACCCAAGCACCTGCTTATTTGAAGGCGTTTATGCCAACTTAGGAAGGGGAACTCAATTTCCTTTCACCGTATTAGGCGCTCCATACTATAAAGGCATTTACGAGTTCTCTTTTAAGCCGGTCGGCATTAAAGGAATGGCAGAAACACCTCTTTTTAAAGATCAGGTTTGTTATGGTATCGACCTAAGAAATTATGACACTTCCATCTTTAGAAAAACGAGGCAAATCAACATCCAATGGGTAATGGAACTTTACAAAGCATCACCTAAAAAAGAAACTTTCTTCGACTCTAAACTGAGCAATCAGTTACTACCTATCGAGAGATTAATTGGCGTTGCCGATTTTAGGAAACAGATAATAGCTGGTAAAAGCGAAGCTGAAATTAGAGCTAGCTGGGAACCTGATTTGAGCAAGTACAAAGAAATGAGGAAGAAGTATTTGTTGTACCCTTAGCAGTTATATGTTGCTAGTTACGGGTTATGAGACTGAGTCCCGTAACTCGTAACCAAAAACTGGCAACCCCCTTACCAGGCC
The DNA here is from genome assembly GCA_029231635.1 of Ditylenchus weischeri. Taxonomy (NCBI): domain Eukaryota; kingdom Metazoa; phylum Nematoda; class Chromadorea; order Rhabditida; family Anguinidae; genus Ditylenchus; species Ditylenchus weischeri. The sequence goes on along the minus strand of JAMRYI010000585.1, from coordinate 84,235 downwards.
TGGTCGCCCACTAAAGGCACAAACCTAAAAGTATCTAATTCTATCCTATCGTATTCGTTCTCGCTAACGCGGATTACTGTAATCATCTTCTGAGATTTTTCATCTCCTACCGGGATCACCAAAATACCACCAATTTTAAGCTGCTTTAATAATATTTCTGGCACGAAAGGCGCACCTGCAGTAACGATAATCTTTGCATAAGGTGCATGGGCTTCAATTCCCTTCGAGCCATCACCCAAAAAGAAATTAGCTTGATAACCCATTCCAGGTAAAACCTTAATGGTTCTATTGTACAAGTTTTCCTGACGCTCGATAGTAAAAACATTTGCTCCAAGCTCTAACAGAATGCAAGTTTGATAACCTGAACCAGTACCAATCTCTAATACTTTATCTCCCCTTTTTGTATATGCAATAACTCTGTTTGATAAGCTACAGTATATGGCTGTGAAATGGTTTGTCCGTCTCCAATAGGAAAGGCGATATCTCTATAAGCCTGGTTCCAGAATGTTTCATCGAAAAAGAAATGACGCGGAACTTTACCTATCGCTCTAAGTACTTTAGCATCAGATATTCCTCTTTCTTTTAAGATTTCTACAAGTTTTTTTTTCTTGCTCCCTTTTCTCTATAATTATCTACAAACTTATACGCCATTTGCGTCAAAAATAGCTTTAAAGTCGGTATTTAACGAAGCTGAGCACTATAATTTTTACCAACAATGAGATGTGTAAACAAAATAGCTATAGCTAAATGCCAAACAATTAATTTAATAACGCCATAAAAGCACTACGGTAACAAATAATTTATATTTTTGCGCTATCAAGATCGTTTGCATGAATAGATTTATACTTGTTATTGCTTCATTATTGATTAGCCTCTCAGCTTTTTCCCAAGTAGATGGAAATTATAATTACAGTGTTGGTGTACGAGGCTATAGCTTGATGCAAATGCCTAAAATTTTACAGCAAACCACTACTGACGATTATACCAATATGTGGTTAAATGGCGGTATCATTAAATTTAACGACAATCAAATTGCGTTTAGGATCAGTGGGCACTATCTATTTAAAAGAGATTTGACTTTTGCTAATAAATGTGACGATTGCGAAACTGCCAAAGGCAATATGACCGACTATGCTATTAAATTCGGTTTCGAGAAAAACTTCAATTATTCTGTAATACAACCTTATTTTGCTGCCGACCTCGGTTTCAGATCACACAGCTTTAAAGGAAATGTTACACCTGATCATGCTTCAAGCCTTAATATTCCTTATTCTGCAATAACAACTAAAACTGGCGGCGTACTTAGTCCTACGTTGGGTATAAAAGCAAATGTACTTAGCCAAGTTAGCTTCTTCGTAGAGTCTAGTATGGATTTCTATTACGCCTATGAGCGTCAGGAAACTATCTTCAGCGATGCTGCCAATACAAGAACCTTTACCAAATACAACAAGCTGGAGACCTTGCTAAATCCAGTATCAGTTGGTATACAAATTCATTTGGTGAGAAGAAACTAGTACGGATCTACGTCTATCTGCGTAATTACACTTCTGAAATCTTTCTGAGCATTGAAATCCTTTATGGTATCAACCAACACGGTTTTCACTTTTTGCATGGCTGCTGTACGCTCAATTTTAAGTATAATTTGCTTGATGTAATAGTTCCTCACCCTAGAAACCAATGGCTGCTCTGGGCCTAAAACTCTTGCACCCAATTGTGCTCTAAGATTTGTGGCTAAAGTTTGGGCAGCAATATTTAGTACATTTGCATCCTTATGCTTCACGTTAATGAAAATTAGTCGAGAGAAAGGTGGATAATTAAACTGTCTGCGCTCTTCCAATTCATCTTCATACATTTGCTGGTAATCATTATTCATTACTTGCTTAATGATACGGTGGTCGTCAGCATAGGCCTGAATACAAACTTTACCCTGCTTATCTCTTCTCCCAGCCCTTCCAGCAACCTGAGCCAACAACTGATAGCTACGCTCAAAAGCCCTAAAATCTGGAAAGTTCAACAAAGTATCTGCATTAATTACGCCTATTAAACTCACATTTTCAAAATCCAAGCCTTTAGCAACCATTTGGGTTCCAATCAGGATATCGTTTTTCTTTTCCTGAAAATCACTGATGATCTGCTGCATGCCATTCTTTGTACGGGTACTATCCAAATCTAATCTTGCAATTTTAGCATCAGGAAAAATTAGGCTTAATTCTTCTTCTATACGTTCGGTTCCAAACCCCTTCTGCTCCACATGCACAGAGCCACATGCCGGACAAACATTGATGCTACTTTGATGATAACCACAATAATGACAATGCAATTTACCACTAGATTTGTGATAAGTTAAGCTTACATCGCAGTTTACGCACTTTGGCGCATAACCACAGGTAGCACAAATCAAAATCGTAGCGTAGCCCCTACGGTTTTGGAACAAAATCACCTGCTCCTTCTTTTCTAAGGCATCGGCAATGTCATCAACCAAAACACTCGTAAAGTAAGATGTCATTTTCTTACGCTTAGTTTCTTCAGCTATACTTACCACCTCTTGTAAAGGCAACTGTACACCTCCGAAACGTTCAGTTAACTCTACTAAACCGTATTTGTCTGTTTTGGCATTATAGTAACTTTCCAAAGACGGCGTAGCCGATCCTAATACTACTTTTGCTTGGTGCAAATGCGCTAAATAAATGGCCGCATCTCTAGCTTGGTATCTTGGAGCAGGATCATATTGTTTATAGGAATTCTCATGCTCTTCATCCACTACAATCAACTTCAAATCTGTAAAAGGTAATAGCACTGCAGATCTAGCACCAAGAACAACCTGATACGCACCATTAATAACCTTATTCCAAATCTCTACACGTTCGTTATCATTAAATTTAGAATGATAAACGCCAATTTTATGTCCAAAATAAAGTTTTATTCGCTCTACAATTTGCGTAGTTAAAGCAATTTCTGGAAGCAAAAACAATACTTGTCCACCGCTAGCAATTGCCTCTTCAATTAATTTGATATAAAGCTGAGTTTTACCAGCGGCAGTAACGCCATGTAGCAAAACCACATCCTTAGTTTCAAACTGTTGTTTAACTTTTGTTAATGCTGCTTTCTGATGGTCGCTTAATTCGAAATTGATATCGAACAACTCGCCATCACTACTCAATCTACTTACAGGCCTCTTCTCTATATTAAAGATTTCCTTGTCAGTTAAAGCTTTTAAAGCAGCTTGGCCGCTTCCACTTTCTTCTATCAACTGATTTTTAGCTACAAAACCTTTATCCTTGCTTAATTTCAGATAGGCTAACAAAGCATCCAATTGTTTGGGCGCTCTCTCCAGCTGTTCAAAAAGCATTCTTAAATTAGCCTCTTCATGGTAGAAATCATTTAGCCTTACAAACGATTTCAACAAGGGTTTGTACTTGTCAACAACCTCTTCGGCTGCAACAATTACCTCCTTAGCAATTAAAGAATTTACAATAGGATATACTGTTTTCTGCCCCAAGAGGCCAGCTACTTCATCAATACTGATGCGATTCTGCTTATGTAGCACCTCAAAAATGATTTGCTCCTTATCGTTTAGATCTAAATCGCCCCGGAGCTCATCTTTTAGCAACAACACTGTTTCACTCGCCAATTTTAAGCCTGTAGGTAGTGCGGCAGACATTACATCGCCTTCATTACAGAGGTAATAGGAAGTAATCCAGTTCCAAAATTCAAATTGTCTTTCGGTTACTACCGGATAATCGTCTACAACATCAATAATGTATTTTGCTTGGTAATGTTCTGGCGGATTTTTACCAATACTTTTCACCAAAGCAGTGTAAATTTTGTGTTTACCAAACTGTACCACTACCCTTTTGCCAACAGCAACAACATCGTTAAGCTCAAAAGGTACCCGATAAGTATAGTTAATAGCTAAGGACAGCGGTAAAACCACCTCTACAAACAATGTGTCTCTCTCCAAAAAATCCGTCTCCGCAAAATTCATTATTTATCCTTTAATGCTGCCAAAAACAAGAAAACCCACCCTAAGATAAAACACAAACCCCCAATTGGCGTTATTGGACCTAATATATGTGCAAAAGATAAATGATAAGCATCTTTAAGAGCTAACAAATAAAGCGAGCCCGAAAAAAAGACAATACCTAGCGTAAAAAACAAAAACGAGAACCCAATTAATTTGTTTTTATAACGGGCAAAAGTAGACAAGTACAAGATAGCAAAAGTATGATAGAACTGATATTCTACTCCCTTTTGCCAAATTTCTAATTGGCTTGATGTAATGATGCTTTTTAACCCATGAGCACCAAAGGCACCCAGTATCACAGCTAAAGCACCAAAGAAAGCGGCAGTTAAGATTATTCTTTTATTCATGAGCAACGGCTTTAAATAGTGCTAAATTAAGAAAATGCCCTTACAATATCGCTAATCATAAAATTAAATTAAATTTGCTGTAGCTGTTATGAGAAAGATTTACATACTACTGATTTTATTGACGCTCGGCGTAACGGGCATGGCATACTTATATTTTTCTAACCTAAATAAGGAAACTAGCGCATCAGACAATTCCTTAAATATCGTTTCGGCAAGCGCTCCCATTATTTTCACTTTCGAAAACGATAAAAGCTTTTATGAAATTCTTAGCGGTCAACAAATTACAGACAACATTTTAGGCGAAGAAAAGAGTAAGTTATTAGGCGCTCTTAGAGAAAATATTGTTAAGAACAACAACATTAACCAACTTATTGAAGGCGAAAAAATAGTAGTGGGCTTTTTACCTGGCGAGGACAATAAAGTAGATTTTGTGATGGCTACCCAAACCAAAAAAGCGCAGCTAGATTTGGCTTTATTTACCAAGCTAAATGTATCACTAAAAAAGGAAGGAAATTTTCATGAAGTGAATTTTGGGGATAGCGTAAAGTTTTATTTAGCAATCAATCAAAAATCTATTTTAATCTCAAACAGTTTAAAAGCCTTGAGCCAAATATCTAGCATTGATAAAACTAAGAAAAATGGTTTTGCGGAATATATTAAACAGAATATACGAGTTAACAAAAATACCTTAGCCAATATTTACATCGACTACGCCAAGCTTCCCTTGCTACTTAAAAACATTTTGAACACAAACCTAACTGGAGAATTAAGTATTTTTAATAAGCAAGATACCTACGCATCCTTAAGCTATAATTTCGGTAGCGACAAGCTGTTACTAAATGGTTATACCGATATTCAAAATTCTCAAAATTATTTTAAACTCTTTGTAGACCAAAAGGAACAAAAGATTAACATAGACCAGCTTTTCCCTGAGCAAACTGCAAACTATACCGTATTGGCGATAGATGATTACCAAAAGTGGAGTAGCGCACTCAAAAACCTACAAAAAGAACAGAAAGAAGACATCAAAATTTCGCAACAATACGAGGCTATAAGTGAAAAATACAGGATAGATATTTCTCAAACTTTCCCTCGATATTTTAACAAGCAACTAGCCATATTGCAATTAAGCAGTGGAGAGAAAATAGGCATTATTGAAATTAAAAATGGTGATAAATTAGGGCAATTGCTTCTGGATTTAAGTAGCGACTATGCACCAGACATCCGCATCTTCAAGGAAGTTAACTTATTAGCAAGTTTCTTTGGTGAGCCATTCAAAAAGTTTGAACGCCCATTTTATACCATTATCGATAATCATTTTGTGGTAGCCAATTATGCCAGCACACTACAGGTGTTTTTAAATAGCTATAAAAACGATCACTTATTGGTTTCTACGCAAACCTACGCCCATTTTAAAGATCAAACCTCAAGCACCGCTACCATAGCTTTTTATATCAACAACAAAAACAGCAGTGATATTTTCGGAAGAAACTTAAAACCAGCCTACTACAAACAGTATAGATCTACGAAAGGTATTAAAGAGTACAGTTCATTTGGCTACCAGCTATCTGCAGATAATGGGAAGTTTATGAGCAACATTGTTTTATTGAAAAACCAAACAAAAATTGAAATAGATAGCTTGAAAAACAACTAATAGTTTACTTTTATAGTACAAATTAATTAGCACCGCTTCATGAGAAAACTTCTCTTTGTAACCCTGTTAGTTGTATGTTGGTTTAGCGTTTATGCTCAGCAATACGCTCTTTTCAATACCAAAACTTTATTCGATTCTTTCGAAAACCCTGCGCAAAAATCTTTCGTTCTAGACTCATCTCGCCAATTTGCTTCTAACTTTCTTTTTCCCTACATGGATTTGAGCAGTTTAAGCAGGGGCTCATCTAGTGAAGCGATGAGAAATTTGATTAATGCAACTTATGCCCAAAGCAGAGTTGGTGCTTTTAACAACCCCAGTACAGTTCGAGAAAACATCAATGTTTATCTACTAAACATCAAACTTTTTAAATATCACAAGTATCATAGCGAAATGGGATTTTCCTGGCAAGTAAGATCGGAAACCCAAATAGATTACGATAAAGATATAAGCAAAGGAGTGTTTTACGATTCTTTTCAAAATTTCGCTACCATTCCCCGTATTAACATTTTTAATAATAACGGAAAATTACAAGCCTACCATCAATTCAGTTTTACCTATAGAGAAAATTATACTAAGCGTTGGGCATTGGGAGCTAAAGTGAGCTTGCTAAGTGGCATAGGCTATACTGAATTTTATGCAGACAAATCTTCTGTAACAATCAATAGAAACAGCATAGATATAGACATGGCGGCGAAATACAGGATAAATTATCCCGAAGATGATTTTAAATTTAAAAACACGTTACCATTTAAAAATCTAGGTGCTGCAATTACATTAGGTACAAACTACACTACCAAATCGGGCATTTTCATAATGGCAAACGTGAAAGACCTAGGTTTCATTAGATGGGGAAAAAACTCTTACACCGGATCTTTTGACATTACCGCTAATCAGGTCGAGTTCGAAAACAATATAAATGCAGAAAAAAATCTCCAACGAGAGCTCAACGAACTTGGCACACAAAACATACAGCAAAAATCATTTGCTACCCCAATTAATAGCAGGGCCGATTTCCTAATATCAAAGACCTTTGGTCCGTTTACCCCAAATTTGATCCTTACCAAAAATATATTTAACGAGTATGGAGAGGCCGCTTTGGCTACAACCTTAAAATCTGGCATTTTTTCCTTTAGCGCTGTACCAAGCTATAACACAGATAAAAACTTCCGGTTTGGGGCTCAGGGTATGATACAAACACCTAATTTTGAACTCTTCCTAGGAACAAATGACGTAACTCAGACCTACCGTGCTGGAAAAGAAATTCTAAATAGTAAGCCAGATAGTGAGACTGGTTACAACAGAGGCTCGTTATACATTGGAATGGCATTTAAAATCGGCTATATCGTAGAACATCCACAAAACATGAGCTGGATGCCGGGAGTAGGCAACAACAAAGACCAAAAAAGCTTCTTCGGTAGTATGTTCGGCATATTTAAAAAGAAAAAGAAATAGGTTTGCGTTTGCAATAACCTAAACCTTCTTTTTTGACGTAGTAAAAACGAAATCCTTTAAGTAGAAAGGCTCAAAATAAGCCACATCCTCAAATTCATTTGCTTGGTAGGCTGCAAATGCTAAACTACTCATGTACGTTGCACTGTTGTAATTATCTAATTTAAAATGTGCATTAGGATCGTCAATCACAGCTTTACATTTCTCGGCACCATCACCAATAAACGAAATGTAGTTGTTCTGCAATTCTAAGACGAAACTCTTGTCATCCACAATTTTAGCATGCGTGTTTTCAACCTCTCCCAAACGATGATCGAAAACAGCTGTAAACACTTCCATTCTGCGGGCATCTATCATGGGGCACACCAAACCACCAAAATTTGGATGTTGCGATAGGTATCCATTGGCCATCATCTTTAAAGTATTGATAGCAATTAGTGGTTTATCCAACGCAAAGCACAGTCCTTTTGCTGTAGATACACCAATACGTAAACCCGTGTAAGAACCCGGTCCTTTACTTACCGCTATCGCATCTAAGTCGGCATAAGCAAGCTTCACCATCTTCATGGCTTCTTCTATAAAAAGCGTTAAACTAGCAGCATGAATATTTGGTGCTTTTTCTTCCTTCAGTGCAATGGTTTTTCCATCTACCGAGATAGCCACCGAGCAAACAGGTGTAGCCGTTTCTATTTGAAGTATTGTTGACATTAGACTGCAAATATACGTTGAATATTGGTTAACTGATAATTTGGTTAATCGGTTAATTGTTAAGAACTGACAACCAATACCTGACCACTATTAAGGTACTGGATCATGACCATGACCACCCCAAGGATGGCAGCGACCGATACGCTTTAGTGTAAGCCAACCGCCCTTAAACGGTCCGTATTTTTTAATTGCCTCTACACCATATTGCGAGCAAGTTGGCGTATACCTACAGCTTGGCCCTAATAAAGGCGACAACAACCATTGGTACAACTTAATGATAGCCAAGAACAACCAAGAAATTAACTGCTTAATTATCTTCATTGTTGATCTGTGTGAGTAGCTTCTTAAACAATTGTCCGAGCCTCTTCTCCAAGAAAGCATAAGGGTAAATCTCCTTGCCTACGTATTGCAGACCCAAAAGTAGCAATTGGTTTTTGCTAGGTAAAAGCTCGTATAAACCAGCTTGCTTCTGCAAACGATACGCTTCTCGCGTACGTCTTTTGATTAAATTGCGGTCGTGAGCATGTTTATAGCGCTTTTTGGCTACATTGATAACTACTTGTGCAGGAAATTTATGAGGTTGGGCATCGAAAACAAAAGTTGCCCTATAAGGATATAATAAAAAAGAAGAGCCTTTTTTAAATAGCAAGCCTAGCGACTTTTTGCTACATAAACGCTCTTCTTTATAAAATTTATTCATTTTTTGATTGTGATCAACCCTAGACTTTACAGCATGTACTGCTCCAGGTGCCAAAGGCATCCCTTTGGGACAATCAAAAATTATGCTTTATGACGACGCTCGTCAGAAACTGATAATCTTTTTCTTCCTTTAGCACGGCGAGAAGCTAAAACTCTTCTACCATTTGCTGTAGCCATTCTTTCGCGGAAGCCATGTTTATTTCTTCTCTTTCTTTGCGAAGGTTGGAATGTTCTTTTCATAACTATATAATATCTTAACTAGAGTTTTTAATCGAGGTGCAAATATAAAGCGATATTTTTAAATATGCAAAAAGTATTTACTTTTCTTTTTAGAAAGGCAAAGATAATAATTATTAGATGAGTTTAGTTCTACCATACCAAATTCATTTCGAGATAGCCGCTATAATTATCGATGAGATTGGGATATTTTCGCTGCCTCCGAGCCCAAACACAAAAAAGCCCGATAGGTGACCTAAACCTATCGAGCCTCATTTATTAACTAACTACAAATTTTTCTATCTATGCAGCACCCCTTATTACTCTCAATAAAATGGCTACGATAGCTATTACCAATAATGCGTGAATAATTCCGCCAGTGTAATAACCCCTTAAAAAACTAATTGCCCAAATGATTACTAATATTACGGCAATTACGTATAATAAATTCCCCATGACTATGATGTTTAAGTAATTAAAAATTGTTAATTGATTTGATTACTACTTAAACACACAGTATTTAAAAATTGTTCTATATTTTTTCTCGGAACACAAAAAAAGCCACAGCTGCAAAGATTTTCAATCTTATCTATGTAGCTGTGGCCAATAAACCCGATAGCAAACACTCCGTTCTCATTTCCGAATGGTGAGAACAAACACTCTTTAAAAGAGATAGAGTGAGTTTTTTTAAATCCCTAAAGCAGCTTTTAATTTAACATAACCTGTTTTGCTTACGGGCAGCCAAATTCCAGATTTAAGCAGCACCACATAGGTTTCCTTTTCTTTAAGCTCTATTTTGGTAACTTGAGCCAAATTAATGATGTAAGAGCGATGAATACGAATGAACTGCGTTGAGTCTAGCGTTTGCTCAAAGAAACTCATCGTTTTATTTTTTTGGAAATTGCCCTCAGTGGTACTCAGTTTTACATAGTCATCATCTGCTTCGAGGTAATTAATCGCTTCTACAGGAATAATCTTTATTACTCCAGCATTTTTTACTACTACCCTATTATTCTGTGCTGGCGACAAAGAAGCTGTTTCTAACAACTCCTGACTATCATCGCCTTTGGCTAATTTTGAAGGCAATTTTTTGCATGGCTTGCTCAAAACGACCTTGCTCAATCGGTTTCAAGAGATAATCTACCGCATTTACTTCGAACGCCTTAATGGCATATTCATCAAAAGCAGTGGTAAAAATTACAGCTGGCCTATTCTCTACCAACTCCAACATTTCAAAACCACTAATTTTCGGCATTTGGATATCTAAGAAGATCAGATCTGGCTGATGTTGAGTTATCGCTTTTAGCCCTTCAAAACCATCGCTACATTCGGCTACCACCTCGATATTTGGGAAAGCTTTTAAATAATGCTTTACAATATCTCTGGCAAGGGCTTCATCATCAATGAGTATGGTTTTGATCATCTTTTTGAGGTATTTTTAGAGTGGTAATATACAAATTATTGTTTTGCGATTCGGCTTGTAACAAGTTGCTATCGGCAAAAAAGTAAGTACAATCTTCGTCTAATGGCCGAAAGTCCGAAACCTGTACCTTTTGATGCTTTCATTTCCGGATCGTAAGGATTGGTGACGCAAATGATCAGCATATTGTTTTCTAACTTCACATCAAGTGTGATGGTAATTGCCGTTGATGTATTGTACAAACCGAATTTAATGGCATTTTCTACAATGGGTTGCAACAATGTGCCGGGTAAATGAAGTGCCAAAGTTTCTTCTGCAATATTGACCTCAACACTCAACCTATGGCTGAAACGAACTTTTTCGATATCTAAATACAATTGGATGTACTCCATTTCATCAGCCACGCTAACCCAAACTTCGTCATCTCGTTTAAGTGTACCACGTAAAAATGCAGCCAATTTGGTAATCATGGTACCTGCTTCGGTTGGATTTACAATCGTTAAGGCATAAACCGAGTTTAAACTGTTGAACAAAAAATGTGGCTGCAATTGGTGACGAAGCTTATTCAATTCGGCTTCCTTCGCCAAGTTTTGTGTAGCCAACATTCTTGCCTGCATTTCCGACTGTTCTTCCAATCGGTACCATAAGATATTAGCTAATGCACACCAGGCCAAACAAATAAAAGAAACTGCAGATTTAAAAACATCAGACAGATCTAAAAAAGAAATATAGCTAGTTTCATTAGCGAATAAAAAGGTTAAGCTGTATTTAGATGCAATTACAACAGCAGCAGAAATAACTAGGGTTACCAGTAAAACATATAATAACTTTTCGTTTTTAGGCTGATAAAAGCCAAGCATGTTACTAATAATGATACAACCAATGGCTAAATACGAATTACTAATTACGCTATCTGCCAATGAAATTTGCCAAGAAAAGTTAAAGAAAAAATATAATACCGCGGCGCTTGCAGCTTGCCAGCATAGCAGAATAATGCTGGCAATTGTCTTGATCTGCGGTTTTGATAGTGGTGTGGTTGTCAAAGCGTTTTAGTTTTAGGTTATAAAAAAATTAATAACTCTTGAACTCTACTCCTCCAAACAACACCGTTCCCCTAATAATTATAAGTTTATTTGCCTGCTCAATTGCTGGGTAAATAGCTCGCTTATCATCTACGCCACCAAAAACAGCAGTTACTTCCGATTTAATTTGCCATGTAGGCGGCACTACTATTTTCACTCCGCCAAAAACAGCTGTGATATCTAATATAATTTGTCCTTCAAAATCAGACTGTGTTAAATTGATGTCCCCACCTCCAAAAACAGCAGTAATTTCCCCACCTTTTAAGTTCTTAGAATAGATCACTTGGTTGCTGCCACCAAATACATTTACAGAATCGATATAATCGTTAGGATTGAAGTCTTTTTTAGCATCTGAAGTTGCATTTGGATCTTGACCTAATGGATTCACTTGCTCAAATGTATTATAGTCGCCGTGTTTACGTCTCCATTTATCTTTCTTGAAATTAAGCGTGTTTTTAGGCTTAAAGATAAGATAAAGACCTAGCACCACAACCGCCACTGGGGTAGCAATATCAGGCAAATTAAAACCGTCCAAAATATCGTCCAGCATTACATAACCACCAATGAGCACCATTACAAACCAGCCACTAGTTCTAAAGTTGTTACGTGCACCTACGAACAAACCGATGATCACTAACCAAGTGCCCCAGTTAATCCAAGACGGAAATCCCAAACCAAAGTTTTTAAGCAACAAAAGTGCACCTATACCTACGATAAATAAGCCTGCCCAAACTTTCCCAGAGCGATTAACCATTTCTTTATTATTATTATTTATATTTTCCATCGTCTTATGTGATTTGATATGCCCAAAAGTATCTCTACTATTGAAGCAGCACAACATAAGACCGCTATTTGCTATCCAATTATCGGTAAAATGCATTAATTTATCGGTAAAAATTTTTGTTAATTTGAAAACCTTAGTTAATCAGATATTCAACAATGAAAAGATTACTCTTTATAGCTTTAATTATCTTACCGTTTTTTGCTCAATCACAAGATCTTAGTCAGCACTATAAAATCTACGATGTGAAAAAGCAAAAGATCATCAGCCTAGATGATATTGTAGCTGATATGGCTAATGCGAATGCCTTGTTTTTTGGTGAAGAACATAACGACTCTATTGGTCATTATTTAGAAGTAACTTTATTTAAAAAACTGGCTGCTGCTTATGGTAATAAAATAGGTCTAACCTTAGAAATGTTTCATACTGATGTGCAACCGGTAATTAATGAGTACTTAGCAGGAATGATTACTGAGAAGAACTTTATTAAAGAAGCTAGAGCTTGGAACAACTACAAAGATTACAGACCAATGGTTGAATTTGCTAAAACGGAAGGTATTGAAGTGATTGGTGGCAATGCAGCGGCGAGATACAGCAATGCTGTCACCAAAAATGGATTAGAAGTGCTAGCAAAACTACCTGCTAATTCTAAACAATTTTTACCGCCAAATGCAATTGACACACTAACAGGAAGATATTACGAAAAATTCATTGGTTTACTGGGCGGACACGGCATGGGCGCAATGAAAGTCTATCAAACTCAAAATTTTTGGGATGCAACCATGGCTTGGTCTATCGCTAAATTCGCCAAAGCAAATAAAGACAAAAAGATTCTTCAAGTAAATGGCCGCTTTCACAGCGATGAAAAATTAGGAACTTATGCGCAATTAAAGAAATATGCTCCTAAACTTAAAGCATTAAATATTTCCTCATTTTCTTCAGATGATTTTACTAATCCAAATTGGGAAAAATATAAAGATTTAGGAGACTATGTGATATTGACTGATCCGAAAGTGAAAAAGACTTTTTAGATCCCCTCTCTCTGGCTATGCCATCTCTCCCAAAGGGAGAGAGCAACTACATGCTTATAAAACTTTAGATTTCTCTCCCTTTGGGAGAGATGCCCAACGGGCAGAGAGGGTTTATTTATTTTTAACCCAGCCCAATTTTAACCCGAAGTAAAAAGCTACGGCCCGGAGCTACGTTATAATATCGCCCGCCAAAACCGTTGATATCATTACCCAAACTGTAAGTTTGATCTAATAAATTATCTGACCCAACAAACAATTGGAAAGGTATATTTCGAACTTGTTTTTGATAGCCTAATTTCATCGATACCAACTGAAAATCATTTGCATATTGCGTGTTTCCATCGTTCAGCGCAATTTTAGCATTGTGGTTTAAGCTCAAAAATGCAAAAAATCCACTTTTGTGGTTTACATCAGCCATTATAGTAAAAGTATGTGGCGCAACCCCCGGCAGTCGATTACCCGAGAAATCATCGTTCAGCTGCACAAATTGATCATATTTAAAATCATGCCATGCATAGGCACCTTGCAACAAAACCGATAGAGGTTTTTCTTTGGCAATTAATTGATAAGATAGGTTGGCCTCCACGCCTTGTTGCTTGGTTTTTCCAGCATTCAAATAATAATTAGCGCCCGCGGCATCTCTTCTAGTTACAATAGAATTGCTCAATAAAGTATGGAAATAACTTGCATCGAGAAATAAGCGATTGTTCAACGCATTCCATCTTACGCCCGGTTCCACATTCCAGCCTTTTTCTGCTTGCAATGCCAAATTGTAGCTGTTGTTATCTGCAAAAATCTCGCTGCTAGCTGGCGGAGAAAATCCTTTCGATACATTTAAATAGGCAGAAAACTGATCGTCTACCTCGTAAAGTGCAGCAAAACGAGGTTGTAGTTGAGCTTTGAAATTTTTATTGGCGTTGATATTGGGCACTTCGCTACTGCGTAAAAAATCCAAAGAAAACTGATTAACGCTTGCTCCAGCCGTGAACAACCAACGGTCTATTTGCCAATTCACTTGTGCAAAAACCATCCATTGCAATAAATCTAATTGGTCGTCCGTAACTTGATTTCCTTTGTTTCCTTGTAAATTTCTATAGGTTTTAGAAGTAAAATCACCACTTTGTAGCTCACCACCAAAATTAATGGAGAAATCTTTTAAGCCGTAAAGAAAGCTTGTTCGCCCGCCCCAATGCGGTTCTTTCTTTAACTCATAATTCTGTATCGCGGGATTTTCGGTTTCATTATAAAAAACCATAGAGACTAGTGGTATTACTTAACTGAGGAGAAAAAGAATATTTATGCGTTAAGCCTAGCAACGCCGCTTGTTGATGAATATGGGCATTAGCCAAAACCGCACCTTGATTTGCACCAACCGATGGTCTCGCCTGACGAGGATTAGCTTGATATTCGGCTAAGGTTAAAGCTCCTGGAGTTTGATAATTTAAATCGCTATAGATGAAATGTAAGCTCAGCTGCCCTTTTGAAAAAGTAGAGATCTGAGTTTGATAAGTAGCCAATCGGCGTTTCATTTCGGTATGTTCGCGGTAACCATTGGCACTGGCTTCTTCATAGCTCAATGTGTGTTTTGGCAGTTGCAACTGTAGATTGTAATTTAAAGCCCCAAAACTACCGGCGGTAATACCTGCATTTACTTGAATTTTTCCGGACACTACAGGCGCATCAAACAGTACTACGCCCCCTGTACCAGCCCCGTACAAACTGCTCCCAGGCCCTTTGATAACTTCCATTCCGCCAACATTGTAGAAACCCAGCATATTTAACATCGAACTCCCCCCGGGTGCCGTAAAAAGAATGCCATCGTAGTAAATTTTCACATTACGCACTCCGTACGGACTACGAACCGAACTTCCTCTAATGTTTAAACGATAGCTTCCCGGTGAGCGTTCTTCCATTCTTACTCCAGGTGTTGCATTAACGGCCTGAATAATGTTAGCATCACCATAGCGCTGCAATTGCGCTAAACCAATCTTATTTACTGCCGCTGGTGTCGACATTAATGTTTTACTACCATAGGCATTAATGACAACGCTATCTAAAGCTACCTTTAAAACTGTATCTCGATTTTGAGCGTAAGTACTTACAAGGAAGAAACAAAAAATGGAGCTGAGTAAGAATTGTTTTTGCATTGCGTTTAGAACAAAGGGTAATAGGTTTTGTTTATTACTTCTTAATGAAAATGATCTCCAGAAAAATAATACCATTTTCCGTTTTCTTTCTTAAAAACAGAACGTTCGTGATGAACAAACTCTCTTAATCCTTGTTGATAAAAAGCCTTAAATTCTACTACCTCTTTGTGGGCTACAACAATTTCTAATCTAAGCCAGTGGTTATCTTTTGCCCACTTTTCCATGTCAGCTTTATGATACAGATATCTTTTCGAAGGATGAGTGGTATACCATAAGTAATCGATCAAATGCAAAGCATAGGCACTATACCTAGAACGCATCAGTTGTGCTGGCGTTTGCGGAACAGCAGCTTTAGCATGATAAATTTGACAACATTCGGCGTAAGGATTACCCGAACAGCAGGCACATGAAATAATTGACATAGGCCAAAAATACGTTAAAAATGAAATTACATCTCTTAAAAGTTGTAGTTTTCAGCACTAATTTTATTTTTGTATTAGCTAAATATTGTGTCAGAAATTAAAATTTGAGCCGTGCAAACTACCCGTACCATTCTCAGCAACGAAATGGAAAGGCTTTCGAGCCTTTTCAAACTAGACCTAGACTACAACAGTTTAGACAATACTTTTAAGGATTTAAGCTATTTAGCTGCTAAAATCACCGGAACGGAAATATCTTTAATTTCGTTTATCGACTCTTACACACAGTGGATCATTTCTCGCTTTGGACTAGATATCTACCAAACGCCTATAGACGATACGGTTTGTCAATTTACCTTAATGGAAGAAGACCATTTAGAAATTGAAGATTTATCTAAAGATGCAAGGTTCATCGAAAAAGGATTTATCGACGAACCGATGAGTTTGAAATACTATTTGGGAATTCCACTTAAATCGAATAATGGATTAAATATTGGTACACTTTGCGTACTAGATAAAAAACACCATAAACTTTCGGAGGAGAAAATTGATCAACTGAAAATTATCGCTCGTCAGGTTATTGATAGAATTAACGATTCGAATTCCATTAAGGTACTCACCAAACAGCTTAATACCCAAAACGAAACTTACAAAAAAGTAGCTCATGACATAAGAGGACCTATTGCCGGAATTGTTGGTTTGGCCGATATGATTAGCACCGACAAAGAGCATTATCAAAATGAGGAGCTAGTACACATTGTTGGCATGATGGGAAAAAGTGGTCAGTCGGTACTGGATCTAGCCGATGAAATTTTAAAAAATCCCCGTAAAACCATAGAACGAACAGCAGATTTCTTTAATCTTGGCATTTTTAAGGACAAGCTAGAAAAGCTCTATCAACCTCAAGCATTTAACAAACAAATCGATCTGGCTATTCACGCAAATATTGCTTTCGAGTCTATCTCCATTAAGAAAGATAAGCTCTTGCAAATTAGCGGAAACCTCATCTCCAATGCCATAAAGTTTACGCCGAATGGTGGAAAAATCAAGGTTTATCTAGATCTAATTTTAGACACAGATAAAAAGACATTGCTTATCGATGTTATAGATACTGGTAAGGGCATTAGTGAACAGGCAATTCAAGAAATTTTGAAAGGAACCGCAGAAAGTAGCGATGGCACAATCGGCGAAAAAGGATACGGCTTTGGCTTGCCTTGCGTAAACAAACTTCTGAACGAACTAGAAGGCGAAATGCAAATCGAATCTAATATAGGTGAAGGCACACATTTCAAAATAAGAATTCCGTTTGTGTAATATCCATTGTTAAATTGTTTAGTTAAAAGCTAAGAAAAAACACTCCTGAAACTGCTTTGTCATATCAAGCTTAATTTTTTCGGTATTGATGATTTGCGAAAAACTTTCTTCGTAAATTACTTGTAATAACACAAGGCTTCCAAATTAGTGGAAGTAAACATTTACTTAAATTTATAATTATGTCATTATTACAAAACAAAGTTGCATTAGTAACGGGAGCCGGCTCTGGCATCGGAAAAGCTATCGCAGAGGCATTCGCACGTGAGGGCGCAAAGGTTGTGATATCAGATATCAATGAAGAGCATGGAAATGAGACCGTGACAACAATTAAGAATAACGGTGGAGAAGCTTTTTTCTTCAAAGCTGACTCTGGCAGTGCAGAAGACAATAAAAAATTGGTAGAAGCTACGGTAGCGCAATATGGAAGATTGGATATTGCCTGCAATAATGCCGGTGTTGGCGGGCCAGCGGCAGCTACCGGAGATTACGATATCGAAGCTTGGAACAAAGTGATTTCTGTTAATCTAAATGGGGTATTTTACGGCTGTAAATATCAACTACTGCAAATGGAAAAAAACGGAGGTGGTAGTATTGTGAACATTGCTTCTGTCCATGGAACAGTGGCAGCCCCTAATAGTCCGGCCTATACTGCTACCAAACACGCTGTTGTGGGTTTAAGCAAAAATATTGCGGCAGAATATGGTCAAAAGAACATCCGCTGTAATGCTGTTGGACCGGGCTACATTAAAACACCTTTGCTAGATAAAAACTTAGACGAGGCTAGCATGAAAGCAATTGCGGCAAAGGCAACAATGAACAGACTGGGTACTTCTGAGGAAATTGCCGAGTTGGTTGTATTTTTAAGTTCCGACAAAGCATCATTCACTACGGGCGCTTACTACATTGCCGACGGTGGTTATACGGCAGTATAGCCCTTAATCAACTTAAAATTTCCTCTAGCAGTTGTTAGGAGATTTTTTTTGCGCTAAATACGGGTTTTCGAAAATTACAAAAACCATAATGTGATAAAAATGTTACTAAATCCTAAACATTAAGAAATAGAATTATGAAAACTCATTTTAAATTTTTGACCATCTTATTTATGCTACCTCTTGTATTCTTAGCATGTAGCAAAGATGATGATCCAGCTGATAATGACTTATTTGTAGGAACTTATAACGGGAGCATTAGCTATACTAGTGGAAGCACTTCAACTCGTACGGAAACTGGAAAAGTAACCGTAGTAAAAGCCGGGAACAATTATGACTTCAAATTTTCTGACGGCATTCCAGATTTAAATGGTGTAGAATTTAACCGAAATGAAAACGAAGCTTTTTGGATTGGTAGTAATGAAAGCACCTATATAAGAATTAATGCTAACAAGTTAAGGATTGTCTTTCTCAAAGATGGTGCAACTTGGACAGCTGACTGTGATCGCTAAATATCGTTAACGGCATATCAAGCGCAACCTTAAAAGTTGCGCTTTTTTTTTATGTAAAAACAGACCCAAAGAAAACATTTGTAGGAAAGTAAATGATTAGTTTTGTGGATAAAATGAAACTAGCTATACAAATATGAGCAGTTCAAACAAACCTCTGCTCAACTTTTTATCAGGAATTACTTTCGTGATTTTATGGGCCTCAGCGTCTTCTGCTACGAAAATAGGCCTCCATTCCGTACAGCCTCTGGTACTATCTATTCCTCGCTTCATATTAGCTTCCACATTGATGCTGGGTATCGCCCATTTATTTATGAAGCAATCTGTGCCAACAACTAAAACTGCTTGGAAAAAAATAGCCATTTACGGGTTTTTCAATGTTGGTTTATACCTCGGATTGTATGTAGTTGCAATGAAAGAAGTTTCAGCGGGTTTAGGTTCATTGTTTATTGCCATTAACCCGGTACTCATCATGCTGATCAGTAGCATTTGGTTTCGCCAACCCTTAAAATTGGCAACTGTACTCAGCTTTGCACTCTGTATGGTGGGTATGCTAATAGCCGCCTATCCCTTGTTGGATGGTAGCCACGCCAGTGTACTAGGTTTATGTTTATTACTCTTATGCAACATCTCTTATTCTGTCGGAGCCATTTATTTTTCTAAGCAAAACTGGGAAGGCATGCACATCCTCACCATAAACGGCTGGCAAACATTATTCGGATGTTTATTCTTGCTGCCCTTTGCCATTTATTTTTACCATCCAGAATTGAATAATTTTGACCTCGGTTTTTTAGGATCAGTAGTTTGGCTGGCTGTTCCGGCTTCTATTATTGCCTCACTATTGTGGATGTCCTTACTTCGAGACAATCCAACTAAAGCATCTGCATGGTTATTCTTATGTCCCATTGCAGGTTTTACCATTGCCTCGATAATTATGAAAGAGCCACTTACCTGGTACACTTTAGCAGGTGTAATTTTGGTAATCGTTGGTCTTTACATTGTCCAACAAATGAAAACCCCAACAAACGCTAAAGTTGGTAAAAGTTAGTTTGATGTATTTTCTTGGGATCACTCATTACCAATTTGTAGCTTTTCTTTGTAAAACGCACCTGTAACATAGATGCATTAAGATCGAATAGGTCTATCCCGATCTTTAAAAAGAACTTTATCTGATTTTAAGTACCGCAGTAATTAATATTTCTTTAGCAAGTGCGTCGCTTAAATTCAGTAAGCTTAGGTTTTCAAACTGCGTGAACTGTAAGCCGAATTCCAAAGTTCAACTTCATCACCTCTTGGGCAACTACTTTAGCAACCACAAATCTGTACAAAAAAGGGTTGTGATTAGTCTTTTCTTGTTAAAAACTAATCACAACCCTAAGTTCTAAAGGCTTATGTTTTTAAGGCCTTTATCTCTATACTTTCTTTTCTATTGTTTCACGATCTTGAACTCGGTCCTCCTGTTGAGCTGGTGGTCTGCCTCGCTGCACTTCACGCCGTTGGTACATCTGTTCACCGGAACGCTCTCCCCATAGCCCCTGGCCGTGATCCTGCTCTTGTCTATCCCCCTGTCTATGATGTACTGCACCGCCGAGTTGGCCCTGCGCTGCGACAGCCACTGGTTGTACTGGTCGTTGCCCCTGCTGTCGGTGTGCGAGCCCAGCTCGATCCAGATCGTAGGGTTCTCCCTCATGATCGCTACCAGCTTATCCAGCTCTACAGCTGCATCCTTCCTGATGTTCGACTTGTCGAAGTCATCCCCGCTACCGGCGTACTGCCCGAAGCCAAACTCCAGGTAGTAGTATTGGTTAAGCTTACCCTTGGGAAGAGTAAACCCTTATTAGCGTGCTCCAATTCTAGGATAGCACCTTTGTTAATTGTTGTTGGGTTATCTCCAATTTTAACCTGTGCATTTGCCAATTGTGCAAATGCTACTAAGCTAGATAATAGGATAAACTGTTTAGTAAAATTTTTCATATGGAACGATCATTTTGATAATAGATGTAATGAACTTTATTTTAGGACTTTTAAACTGCTGAGTATTTATAAATTCCTTTTGGATTTTTGGCACATAGCGATGCCAACAGAAAATTGCTAAACGCTAAATTCCGAAACCAAAGACGCCGGTGGCAACACCAACTTTTAGGAATAATAAATGATTAGTTTTATCGCCAGATTGCAGATCTGCAATTTGACTCATCGAGATTGGAATATCATCGATTTCTACTCGGCCGCATACAAATTGTACAACCTCACCGAGTACTGCACAGGGTGCAATGCTCCTTAAATAGTTTTTCATAGGGTTTAGATAGGTAAAATGAGTATTACTTAGTAGATATCAACTCATTAGCACACAGTCAAAGTCTGTGCCCATAATCTAAAATTATAAAAAATTATTTAAAAAAGAACTTTTTTGAAAAAAATTATAATAAGTAACGAAACTTTCCGTTGCGGCTTTTCCCCAAATAGGGAAAAAGCCTGCTCAGACCCCAGTTCCCCTGTCGATAACAGCACGAATATGGGCTAAATAGTGCTCTAACAGTGTTTTTTATTTATTTAGTCTATGATATGCTTTAAAATTTGTTTTGCATCCTGCTGGGAAAATACAATAGCCGAGGCTCATTTCCACGGCTATTGCCACCTAAATGTTACGAAGTCTTAATTTGAGCATTACAACTAGGATGAGTATGGCTCCACCAGCTAAAATCCACCAAAAGGAAAGGCTCGTTTTGGTGAGCTCTTTGCGCTGCTCTCTTAGCACTTTTTTCTCTAGCCGCTTATGGACTTCACTCTTCGATTGCGCTTGATTTTGCCGCTCCAATTGCTGATGTTTATCAAGGCGCTGTACATTGCTATACCATATTAAACTATCTGCCGAACCTTTGAAACCATCTTTATTGATGACAAAATCCCCACTGGGATAAAGTTTCAAGAAATGGGTTTGATTGGCACTACCCGTACTTAAGCTATAACTTTCGCTATGCTGTTTTTTTGTTTGCAGGATTTGAGCTTCGGTAATTTTCTCCGTATTTACTACACTGCTCTCTGTTAGCTTTCGCTTAGCGGAACAGCCGCAGATCAGCACTATTAATAAATAGCTTGCTATTCTCATTTCCTACCTCCTTCCATATTGAGCCAATCAGCATAATACTTAATGGTTTTGATGTGTCTCATTTTATGGTACACGCCATCCCCTTCTCTACTCCCTTCGATATTGGTATTTCCTTCAATAGTGTAAAGCCAATTGTCTTTTTGCTTTTCCACAATTCCGGCATGGGCAATCCGTCCTTTATCTGGAAAATAAATACCAAAAACCGTTGCGGGCTTACCCGCAGCCACCAACCTTGCTTTAGGAAAGAGGCTGGGGCTCCAAGCCGTACGTGGAGCCGTATAACCCGCCTTTCCAAATACCCAACTCACAAAAGAAGCACACCACGCTTCGCCTTTTTTATTTCCGTTATAAGCCAAGTATTGCTCTACTTCGTAGCCATCGTTATTGCCACTAGCTTCCCTAACACCAATTTGGGATTTCGCTATTTCTAGTAGTTGTTTGGTTTTTTGGATGTTTTGTTGATTGGCTATTTGGAGATCTGGTGATTCGGTGATTTGATTAGTTTGTTGATTGGTGATTTGTTTATTGGATATTTGCCCAGTTTGATAATTGGATTTTTGATGTTTGGTGATTTGATTATGGATTATTTTACCACCTAACAAATCGCGATCAGTGCGCCAATGGCCGAGCAAAGCAATAATGCATAGCAGGCCACATAAATTAAATATTGTTCCCATAAGTTTAACAAGTTAAAGTGATTAATGAGTTGATTGATGGTGGGCATGCCCATTTGAGATAGCAACAGTCGGAAGATGTAATAGGCGCTAGACATCGCTAAGAGCCAACAGCTGAAGGCTAATAGTATGACGTGGAGAATGCCAAAATCGACCAGACCTGTTGCTAGGTTGAATGCACCTAAGATATAGGGCATTGCTAGCCAAATGATGATGGTTAAGGAAAGGATGTGCCAAAATTTGATGGAAATTGGTTTCCATTGGTTATGGAGGTAATAAATGATTGTTTTCATGATTTTTAAGGTTTAATTTCTATTTATCGTCTCCCAGATTTAGTTGGGATCGTAAAGCGGTTTTGGTTTTCTCCTCTTTGCCGGAGGGGCATTCAACTTTTTCTTGATAAAAAGTTGAGCAAAAATCAAGGCTGCACCGTCTCTCCTAAGAATTAAAACGCTACGCTAAACAAAAAGAACTCGCTACGCTCAGACAGCTCCCTAGCCCTCTCGAATGGTCGGAACAAGTCCTCCTTAAGAATGAGAGGGGATTAAGATGAGCTAGTCATTGCCCCTCGGTTTTAGCCAGGGGCAATAATATTGTAAAAAACCTCATAAAAATAATTATGACAGCTAGAAAAAACAGTGTTTAGAACGTGCTGAGTTAGGAAAGCTATATAGATAAAGGACACTTTATTACGGAGGCGATTATTCAGGTCTAGAAACCATTTTAAAATATGAAGATAGCCCTAAACCTATCCTCATATCATGACTATTCTGCGTAAGTAAAAAACCTTATTTTAATGAGTTACTTTATATGTTTTCTTTTCCACTCCTACACCTTTAATCTTTAAGCTTTTCCAATGTGGTGGAAGCGCTGTTTTTAACTGCTCAAGGCCTCCTTTTTGTTCTTTAATATTTATGCCTGCAAATCCCATTATAATTGTTTGAAGTAGGCCACCTGCTCCAGTAGCAAAATACGGGTTAGTACCTCCTTTAAATTCGGCTATTACCCTAAACGGTGGATTAAGATTAAGCTGGTAGGCATCTTGAAACCAGCTGTAAGCTTTTTTCCCATCTCCTAAATGGCTATAAAGCAACGCAAAAATAGCTTGTGTCATTGCTGGGGTACCTTTTTGTGGAACTTTAGTTTCATAAAATGCCAAATCTCGTTTGATTTGTTCGGGATCAGTTATTAACCTAAGTGGGTAGGCTAATAAGTTTACGTCGGCCTGTTTTATATTTTGATTTGTATAAGTATCATGTTCGCGAGTTACGCCATTGGCCATTGTTTTTATGGTAAGTTTATCGGCAATTTTCTGCCATTCGGCCGAAGGTGTTAAACCTAACTGTATAGCACATTTATAAGCTGCCATGAGGTTTTTCTTTGCTGCAGCATTGGTAAATGCATTATTGTCTATATTTTCGGCCCATTCATCAGCAGCTACAACATTCTTAATCTCATATTCTCCTTTATCATTTACCTCTACCCTACTTTGCCAAAATGTGGCTGTCTCCTTTAATATAGGCCAGCCTTTTTCTTTTAGCCATTGCTTATCTTGTGTTACAAGAAAGTAATTCCAGGCCGCAATACCTACACAGGCCGTAATATGATGCTCAAACGGGCCACTTAAAGCCCAAACAGGCGTCTCTTCCATTCCGGAGTGTGCGCTTTCCCAAGGGAACATCGCTCCTTTGTAACCATAAATACGGGCATTCTTTTTTGCTTGTTCTAACCTGTTAAAGCGATAGTCTATCATACTTTTAGCCAATTGTGGCTGTAGCAAGAGCATCGGGGGGTACATCCACATTTCTGTATCCCAAAATACATGGCCATTATACCCCAAACCACTTAGCCCCATTGGCGATAAGGAATAACCGGAATCCTCTCTCGAGAAAGCATATAAATGGTATAACATACTCCTAACATCTTGTTGCGCCTGCGGATCGCCCGCTATCTCAATATCACTTTGCCATAATTTTTGCCACTCTTTACGATGTGCGTTTTGCAATCGTTCCTTTCCTTCTAAAGCTGCAAAAATGGTAGAGCGCTCTACCTGGTTATAGGGATCTGGAGTGTGTACAGATGCCATCAGCGTACCCAGTATGGCAAAAGAATATTCCTCGCCCTGCCCTAGCTCCTTTACAAATTTAGCCGCATGGATATGAGTATCGTTCATTTTATGGATAACATTGGGTTGTTTTTCTCTACTTTCGTTAAACAAAAACGTATTTGAGGCCGCTATGGTTAACGAACCAGATGGGCTTTTGGCCACCGATGTTAATAACGGGATGTACACATGTGCTTTCTCAATTTCGCTAAAATAGTGTTGCTGGTCTCGCAATGCTGCGGGAGTTTCCAAAAAATTATCAACCACTATTTTTCCTTTTGCCTTCATCTTTATGGTTACATTCATCATTACCGAATGAGGCAAATGGCGTAAAGCGGTATAGCGATAAGACACACTGGCGATGTCTTTATAATCAAAAGCACCTACAAATTCTCCGTTTTGCATATCCAGTTTTTGGGTGTAGTTTTTGATGTTGGCGATAGTTATGCCTGTGCCATCAATAGAAAGCTTCATGTTAAGCAAATTATAGCTCGGCAAAAAGTTGCTTACCCTTCCTCTGGCATATTGATCGTAAACCCCTGCCAATACTACTTCCTTTACCTGTAATGGATGTGGGGCCGATATAATGCCCACCATTCCGTTTGCTACCGAAATTCCATAGTAATTAGCTATGTCTATTTTGTCGGCCGTTATTTCCCAGGGGTGTTGGGCTCTTGACACAAGAGAGGCCCATAGCAAAAATATTGCTACATATATTGTTTTGCTCAATGTAATTGAATAAAAATGAAAAGTGAGTTTTATTTGTACCAGGTTAAGAAAAAACAGGGCAAAACGGAGAGCGGAGAGCGTAAGAGCGTAAGAGCGTGAAAGATCTGTTTTGCCCTGTTTTAAAGATATTAGTATCCTGGATTTTGCGTCAGCTTTGGATTTGCTTCCAAAGCACTAATTGGAATTGGCAGCAAAATTTTATAGCTAGCCGTTACGTAGTTTTTATTATCGCGAGGTGCAGTATAGGTGCCAAAACGCACCATATCATTTCTGCGGTTGCCTTCCCAATACAGTTCGTAACCTCTTTCGTTATAAATTTTAATTAAATCTAACGACGTAAGAACAGCTTGATTTCTTTTTCCTCTTAGGATATTGATATCTTCCAAAGCACCGTTAGTGTTTCCGCTTCTAAATTTAGCCTCGGCACGCATTAGATAGGTGTCTGCCAATCGATAAAAGTGAAAATCGTTACCTGCCGCTCCTGTATTACGCGTTAATGGATCTGGAGCATATTTAACCACACGTACACCGGCCTGTTCAGAAGAATTATTGATATTAAACTGTTTCGTGAAAACCAATGGTGCTCCGGTACGTGTTTTTAATGCAGTGCCATCTAGGCCATATTGTTGTCCCACCAAAAAGCCTTGGTTAAAGCCAAGCTTACCAATCTGTCTGGTGTCCTTAAATCTAGAATCAGAAGTGCTCCAGGTATCAAAAAATGTTTCTGTAGTGCAACAACCATTCAAAAGACTAGTAAAATTACCAAACTTTTGGTTGTAATGTAACGTCATTGGTACCCACGAGGAACCAGTAAGTCCCAGATTTTCATCGTAAATTACCGATAAAATAGATTCAGTATCGTAGCCATATTTTGCATTATCATATTGGAACAGTGCCCAATAATCATCAGCCAATTTATATTCGCCAGAATTGATAATCTCATCACAAAGGGTAACTACCTCCTGCCATTTTTCTTGATTTAAATATACCTTATAATTCAAGTAAATTTTTGCCAGTAGCATTTGCGCCGCAGCCTTTGATATTCTTCCGTAAGGTAATTGCGTTTTCTTCTTCAACACTGGAATAATTTCCGTCAGTTCCTGAATCATTCTTGGTACAGCGGTTTCTCTGGTTAAGATTTGCGGCGACTCGGAATAATCCAACTGGCTAAATTCTCTAAATGGAAACTTACCAAAATTATCGTTCAGCAAAAACATACACAGCACACGTACAAACCTAACTTCGGCCTGATAAAGTTTTACGTCTTCCGTTTGCGGATATTTATCCAAATAATATAAGGCCAAATTAGACTTCGTAATTCCAATTAAGAAGCTGTTCCAGGTATTTCTCACATAGGTGTTTTGCGGTGTATACTCATGCGTAGTTAAACTCTGCTGATTATCATTTACCCAATCGGAACCTCGAGAAGGCCAAGCCAACTCGTCGGTGGTTGCCAATACAGTTCCCCAAACACCACTGCGGCTCTGGATATCGCGGAGGTAAGCATAAGCAGGTGCTACCACCGTACCCATATTTTCTATGTTGTTAAGCGTTTTGCTTCCATCCTGTTCGTTCAGAATTTCTTCCTTCAAGTCGGTACAACTGGTAAAGGCAGCTATTACCAGTAAGCATATCATTATCTTTTTCATTATTCTAAAATTAAAACTCAACATTTAAACCAAAGGTTACGGTTCTTGCTTTCGGATAGGTTGTCCAATCGATACCTATAGAAGGCACGCTATTGGAAGCATGATCACTGTTTACCTCTGGATCGTAGCCAGAATATTTGGTAATTACAAAAAGGTTATTTCCAGATGCATACAACTGCAACCTTTTGATAAAGTCAATTTTTTTAGTGTTGATGGTATAGCCCAAGGTTGCACTACTTAATCGTAAAAACGACCCATCTTCAATAAACCTACTTGAGTAAGCTAGGGTATTGTTAGCGGCTTCTGGCAATTCTGCGGCGCTGTGTATCGCATTCCAACCTTTTGGCAATAAAGTTTTTTGCGCCATTATGTTTGCTAGGTTGTTGTAAACCTTGTTTCCAGAAACTCCATTGAAGAACAAGCCTAAATTCCATTGCTTGTATTTTAAGCTGGTATTAAAGTTATAGGTAAATTTTGGTAATGCATTACCCAACCTCTGCTCAAGGGGTTTTCCATCGGCACCTAATTCAAATTGGCTTTTACCGTTAGCATCGAAGCCTAAAAATTTATAGCCCCAAAAGGTACCGATTGGCTGGCCGCTCATAATTACTTGCGACGAATAACCAGTAATACCCGGACCGCTCGGCGAACCTGTGGTGATACGGCTTAAAGGCAAGTCTTTAACTTCGTTATTTACCTTAGAGAAATTGGCACCAACATTCCAAACAAAATCCTTTTTATCAATTACTACTCCATTTAAATCAAGTTCTATACCTCTATTAACGATACGCATATTAGGTACATTAGACCATACGGTAGTAGTAGGTGCTGGCGCAATAGAAAATACCTGTAACAATGCATCTTTAGTATTTTTTTCAAACAAGTCTATAGCACCAGTCAGTCTATTTTTAAGCAAGCTAAAGTCTAAACCTAAGTTATATTGAACTGTACTCTCCCATTTCAAATTAGGGTTTGGTGTACGTGTTAAGGTAACACCAGGTGTAACCGTACCTAACGAGCCGCCTAAAACAGCCCCGTTATTAGATCCTGTACCCAGTAATGCCTGAGAAATTTTGTTTGGAATTTCTTGGTTCCCCGTAATACCCCAACCTAACCTCAACTTTAGTTCATCTACAAATTTCACTTTTTTAAGGAAGCTCTCATCGCTTAAACGCCAAGCAGCCGATGCAGAAGGAAATTTACCATACTTGTTATTTACACCAAATTTTGTAGAACCATCGGCACGTAGCGTACCCGTAAACAAATATTTGCCATTGTAACTGTAGGTTAACCTACCAAAGAAAGATTGCAACTCATTAATTTGGATACCCGATTGTACAATTGCGCTAGTGTAATTACCCAAGGCAAGGTTATTGAGGTAATCTATTTCATTATTTTTGAAACCATTTACAGACATTCCGTAGCTATAATTTTTAAAGTGCTGATAAGAATGACCTGCCAATACATTTATGCGGTGCATTTGCTTAATGGTTGTTTCATAAGTAAGGAAATTCTCCATCAATTTACTATCAAGAGCAATATCATTGATGTCTACCGTACCGCCATTGGTAAGATAAATAAGATCTTTACGCTGTACAACTTTTCTCGAAATGCTGGAATGATCCAAAGCAAAATTAACCTTGTACGTTAAATTTTTAAGAATATTTACGGTAGTAGTTAAATTTCCCAAAACCCTATCTATGCGGTTATTATCATCCGTTAATTTGATCATTGCTACCGGGTTTCTTTCGTCGCCACTTGATTGGTAATAAGATCCATCAGCTTTAAACACTGGAAAAGTAGGATTTAATTTAAGTGCAGACAATAATACATCTCCTTCAAATCCGCCGGTTTCACCTATTGGAACACGCTGATCATTAGTGCGGGCCAAAGTAACATTTGCTTCAAATTTCACTCTGTTTTTAAGGGCATTTTGCGTAACATTAAAACGGCCTGTATACTTTTTAACACCTGTTCTATCGATAATACCTTGTTGATCCATGTGATTTAGAGAAAAAACGGTATAGCGTATTCTCGGTACCGCCACCATACGAAAGGTTGTGGTTTTGAGTATTAGCCGTTCGGAATATCTGATCTTGCCAATTTGTGTTATCTTTTAAATCGGTTACCGTAAAATTATTGGCCTTTACATAGCTACGAAACTCATCTGCCGTCATTACGTCCAATTTTTTTGGAAGTTCCGAAACAGACATATAGCCCGAGTAATTGATAGATCCTTCGCCTTTTTTACCTTTCTTGGTAGTCACTAACACCACACCATTTGATCCTCTTGCACCATAAATGGCCGTTGCAGAAGCATCTTTTAAAACCTCAATAGATTCGATATCATCTGTATTAAGGAAATTTAGTGGATTTTTCTTTGCTGCACTGCCAACACCTGTCACACTTCCACCCGAAGCTTGAACATCGGTAATATCTAATGGCACACCATCTACTACATATAAAGGATCCTGTCCCGAACGGATCGAGTTGGCACCCCTTATCCTAACGGTCATACCTCCTCCAGGCTCCCCTCCATTAGAAGTAATGTTCACACCCGCAACTCGTCCCCTGCATCAACTGTGTTGGCGATGTCATTACGCCTACGTTAAAATTTTCGCTCTTCAGGGTAGCAACAGAACCCGTTAAGTCACGCTTACGTACCGTGCCATAGCCAACTACCACCACCTCGTTCATAGCAATATTAGATTCTTCTAAAGTAACCTTCATCACTTTATCTGAAGTAATCTCTAATTCTTTTGTAATAAAGCCGACGTAACTGATGAGAAGCATCATTCCCTTCTCTGCGGAGATGTTAAATTTTCCATTTTGGTCGGTAACTGTAGTTTCAGAAGTACCCTTAACCTTAACACCAGCCCCAATAATAGGTTGACCTTCAGTATCGTTAACTATGCCGCTTACTTTAATTTTATCCGATGTTTTTGCGGGAAGCAGATATATTTTTTTTGCTTGTGTATCAATACGATAAGTACAATTCACTAAGACATCATTAAGGACTTGGGCCAACGGTTTCTGTTTTAAGTTTACACTTACCTTTTGAGTAACATCTACATTGGCATCGTTATAAAAAAATACATAGTCTGTTTTACCTTCAATAAGTTTAAGCACCTGCTTTAGCGAAGTGTCTTTTACGTTAAGGTCTAATGTAGGTTGTTGTGCAAAAGCCATTTGAAAGCAAAATGCAAAACAAAAAATGAGGAGTCCCCTCTTATATCGGCTTAATTTTGGCATAGAAAATCGAATTGGGACATCATCCCAGGAAGTTTTTTTCATAAATTTGTCAGGTTTAATTGATTTATATACTGCTAAGGGCGGCTACCCTTAACAACGCTAATGAAATTAACAGTTTGATGCAAGCAGGTTTTCTTAAACCTGTTTGCTATTTTTTAATATACTTTTTACATAGGCATCATTTAATTACTTGTTAATAAATAACTTGTTATTATCTTGTCGAAACTTTAATGAGGATACAAATTGTATAGATCTCATCGTCTCATTTAGCGATTCGTTTCTTATGGTAAAAGTTAAATACGTTTGTTCTGATACAGCTTTATCGCATATAATATCTACTCCATACCAGGCTTCTAAGTAGGGAATGATTTCTGATAAGCGCTTGCCTTCAAATGCCAACCTATCCTTTATCCACGAAACTGAAGCCTCTGCTTTAACCGGAATTAATTTAGACGAGAGGCTCTTTTTATCCAGAACAAATTGTTGATTAGGCAACAAAACATGTTCTTTTGGCAATGAACTGGAAGCAAGGCTAACCTTTCCCTCTAGCAGCGTTACTGTTATATTATCTCTTTCAGGGTAGTTCCTCACGTTAAACTTAGTTCCAAGCACCTTAACATTCAACTCATCGGCATTAACTATAAAAGGCTTTTGCTTGTTAGGCGCCACTTCAAAATAGGCCTCTCCTATTACTTTTACCTCCCTAAACCCTGCAGCGAAAGTTTCTGGATAAATAATTTTTGTATCAGATTTTAACCAAACCAGCGAACCATCGGGCAAAACTACTTTACCCTTACTGCCCTCTGGCATAATTACCTGGTTTATTACCACGGGCTGCTGTATCTGGAAGTAATTTTTCAACAGATAATTTCCTGCCAAGAAAACAAGGAGAAAAGATGCGGCAATTTGCCAACCATACCTTAGCAACTTTTTATTTTTCTGTCGATTTTTTTCTGAGTCAGTTATTCTTGATTTGAAACGATCTAACGCTATTGCAGTCTCCAATTCATTTGGCCTATCCAAGGATGCAGAAAGCCAAATATCATAGGATTGTGAAAACACTTTTCGGTTTTCATCGCTTTGCTTTAACCAATCGAGCAGTGCTATTTTCTCAGAAACATCGGCAGAACCATCCCAATATTTGACAAATAACTGTTCCATTCCGTCTCGTTTTACTTCCATTTTATATCTCCCTTACATTAATACACAAAATATACAACCATAACCCTACCTGTATCTCCATATTTTTTTTAAAAAAACACATTCGATAAAATGATTACATTTGCTGCTGACCAGATTTACCGAACGATGCGTACTGAAGAAGATCTTACTTTTTTTGAGGATTTATTTAAGCAATACTACGCAACGCTTAAGTTATACGCCATGCGTTATGTAAATAATAAAGAAATTGCAGAAGACATAGCACAGGATGTCTTTTTTTATGTCTGGGAGAATAGAGCTAAAATAGATTTTTCTGCACCGATACGCCCATATTTACTTAAAGCCATTTTTAACAGAAGCGTAAATCATAGCAAAAGTAAATACGCCACAGCGAACGTTTCTATTGAAGAAAACATAGACTATTATATTGAAAAATATATACAGACATCGGTAATGCACCAAGAAGACAGCCTGCTGCTCAAAGAAATAAATGCAGAAATAACAGCCTGTGTGAATGAATTGCCAGAGCAATGCAGAAAAGTTTTCACATTGAGTAGAAATATTGGCCTTGCGAACAAAGACATTGCAAATCAACTGGATATTAGTGTTAAAACAGTAGAAAAACATATTACAAAAGCCTTAAAAGAACTAAAAATACATTTGCAAAAACAGGGTTATTTAGAGGCACTTTTACTTTTGATATCTTGCAAGTTTAAGCCTTAAATGACGGAAGGGTAAGATAATGAACTTGTAAATCGCGTTTAAAAGCTTACAGTATACCGCATAAGGCCCCAAACTAAATCTACTGTTGTTCGGGATGACGAAATACAAAGGGATGGTAGGTTATTCATAGCCCTGCGATTTTAATCTAGCGCAAATAGAAAGATCCTCCCCCACCCTTCCTCCAAAGGGGGACATTGAGGCTGCATAAAATATCGAACGCTGAGCGGTTGATGATTTCTTTCAAATTCTTTCGGTTTTAACTCCCAGGCTATCGGCAAGTCACAATATGATGCTAGTTGTTTCCAATGCTTTAATCAGTGTTGCCTTTACCGAAGTAAACGTATGGTCTTTGGCTTGGGCAAATGAGATATCATACAGTCGGGACATTTCTCTTAAGCTTGTCGGAAAACGGGAAAGCAACTGATCATAATAGGCATCTAACACTTCTGCAGCAGGCAAGCTAAAATTTATGTTAAGCTGAAATCTGCGTAACAGTGCTGGATCAATAATTTCGGGGTGGTTGGTGGCCGCTACCAATAGCGCTTTGTTGGGGTAATAATCTATCAGTTGAATAAGGGTATTTACCAGTCGGCGCATCTCACCCACATCTTTCTCTTCGCTGGCCCTCGCTTTACCAATCTGATCAAATTCGTCTAAGAATAACACAGCTCCATCTTTTGCCGCCTTGTCGAAAACCTGTTTCAAATGCTGTGAAGTTTCACCTATACGTGCGCTAATTACGTTACTTAAATTTAAGATGAGCAATGGTTTACCCAGGGCATTTGCTATAGCTTTGGCACTCATTGTTTTTCCGCAGCCAGAGCTACCATGTAACAGCACTTTATTATTCAATGGCAACCCGTATTTACTTAATTCATCTGCATAGCGATGCTCTTTAAGTAATTGAAGAATTTTTTGCCGGTGGGCGTGATCAAGAAATCCTCGTCTAAAACTACTTTCTCGGTATCGCTAATTAATAAATCAAGTATATTCATAAAGTTTAATCATTGTTGTAAACGTGAGCGTTAGCATTGGCATACCAAGAGCGATGATGGGTGTACATTTTGTCTAAGGTGAATGAAAGAGGCAAGTTACATAAAGTGCCCACCTGCCTTCCTATTTTCTTATTTCCACCAATAATAATAGTTATGGGCGCCATCGTACTCAAACCCACAACGTGGATACAAGGCATTGCCAATTTGGTTAGTTTTTTCGGTTTCCAGCATCAATCCGCAAGCTCCTGTTTCTTCGCACCATTCTTTACTACGATCTATAAGCTGTATAGATAAGCCCTTACCACGATGATTTGGGTGTACAAAAAGATCGCTCAAGAGCCATTGTTTCTCCAATTTGATGTAATGATAGAGTTTATACAACTGTACAAAACCTACTACCTGTCCATCAGCCAATGCCAAAAAAATATTAGACTGGTCATGTAATAACCTTTCTTTGATAAAGGCATAGCATTTCTCATAGTTATCTTCTTGGCGATAAAAAATCCTATAAAGGTTAAAAATTTCAGCGGCCTTTTCTAAATCTTTTAAGCCGGCTTTTCTGATTTCGTAATTCATATCGTGCAAATATTTAAAGAATGAGTTGCAAATTTAGCGGCATCAGGACTATATTTATGCGCCAGTTTTAAACTAATAGATAGTCCAGATGCACCCTATAACGCCGCTCATTGTATTAAACAGGGATAGTAAAATTCCCATTTACAAGCAAATTTCCTTCGCGATTGCCAATGCCATACGACATGGTTTGTTAAAAGCCGGAGATCAGCTTCCCGGAAGTAGAGAGTTGGCCCAATCGCTTATGGCCCATAGAAAAACCGTTGTTGCTGCTTATGATGAACTCGATGCACAGGAGTGGATTAGGGTTTTGCCACGCAAAAGGATCAGGGTTTCTGAGCAGATTCCTACGTTGGAAGGTAAAAAATGGAAATTTTCTGAGCCTGAAAATTCTTACGAACTTACTTACAACTTTTCATTTAATACATCGCTAAGTAGTGAACCAGTAAATGGGCGTTTGACTGCCCCAGAGCTGGTGATAGATGATGGGCATCCAGACATTAGGTTATCCCCTATTGATGCTCTTTTGAAAACTTACAGGAGTTATACCAAAAGGAACTATGCAATTAAAATTGCCAATCTTGGCAATTCGCAGGGAACTCTTGCATTGAGATCGCAACTGGCAGACTATCTTGGCCAAACGAGAGGTTTGACTATATCTACCGAGAACCTACTCATCACCCATGGGGCGCAAATGTGCATTTATTTAGCAGCACAACTTTTACTAAACCCAACTACTACCATTGTAATAGGCAGGCCAAATTACCCGGCAGCCAATCAGGTATTTACTGAAACTGGCTCGCAAATTATCGAAATACCTGTTGATGAAAATGGCCTGCAAATAGACCAGCTGGAAGCGGTTTGCAAAGCGCATAACGTTACAGCGGTATATATTATTCCGCACCACCACTATCCTACTACTGCCACCTTAAGTGTGCACAGACGGATGGAATTACTAAGCCTATCACAAATCTATTCTTTTGTAATTATTGAGGATGATTACGATTTTGATTATCATTATGACAGTGCACCATACCTGCCGCTGGCTAGTGCTAAGCACGAAGGAAATGTGGTTTATATGGGCTCTTTCTCCAAAATACTTGGCCCATCAATGAGGATTGGCTTTATGGTGGCTACGAGAAACTTTATAGAACAGTGTATGTATTTAAGAAAGCTAATAGATATTGGTAATGATATTTACATGCAAAATGCGCTAGCTAGTTTAATAACAGACGGAGAGCTAAGCAGACACCTTAAAAAGGCAAGGAAAATTTATAAGAACAGGATGTTGCATCTTGACGGTCTGTTGAAAACCGAACTGAAAGGTCTTGTATCTTATACTATCCCCACCGGAGGTATGGCCTTATGGGTTAAGCTACTGCCTTCAATCCCAGTAAGCGAAATTAAATCGCTACCACAATTAGAAATTATTCGCGTAGACTTAAATGAAAACGCTTTTAGATTTGGATTTGCTTCGCTTAGTGAAGAAGAACTTTCGGCAGCGGTACAGATCTTAAAAGATTTTTGCAATGCTTATCTGAAACAGCCTAGTGCTTAGCGTAGGAGTAATGGAACCATAGCATTTTAGCAGCTGTTTAATGCATTCGTCGATAGATATGGCATTAACATCGATACTTTATTTGCAGTATCTAAATGTATACCCACATTTGTTCCAGAGAGCGTTAATTTAGATGGGATGGGGTTTCCGAAAGGAGGCCTCGTCCTTTTTTTTGAGGACATTTTTGCTTTACATCGTAACACAGCATTATAGACATCGTATCCTATACATGGAACTAAAACCTCTATTTGGCATAAGAATAGATAGTCACAATATAATCCGCAGAAAGCATCCGTTATAAATATTCCTAAAAGTTTTATAAAAATCTAAATGTTTTTACTGTATTTTGCAATAGATTATCTTGTCGTAACGCAGGGTAGACACCACTCCCCTAGGGGCAAGAAGGTGGTAACACCGAAAAGGGCAGAGATATAGGTTTCCGTAGGAACGTTATCTATAGCATTAGGGCAAATTCCAATCTACCTTTAGTCGCTTAAATTGTTAAAACGTGAAAACCTCAATCTACCCCAAATCAAGAAAAGGCTTTTTTCTTTTCCCTCCTATTCTTATCCCTATTTTCCGTAGTAAATTTTGCCTATGGCCAAGTACCGAAAGACCGTGCACCCCAAGAATTCAACAAGTTGGGCAAAGCATATCAAGCTGGTAAATTTCCGGCAGATCAATACCTGATCAAAGCAGATTCGCTAATCCATCAATTTCTTTCGGAAGGGAAAAGCTTTGAGACCAAAGAATTAGTAAACTTGCTAAGTCTGTATGAAGATATCGCTTGGGGCGACCCAAAATATAGCTATGCCCGCAAGAGCTATTATTACCTGTTCTTCAACAATGCACGTATGTTCAAGAAAAAGGGAGCCTCGATGTATTATGCCGAAAAAGTAACTGAAGAGTACAAAAGAGAAGGCGAGAACAATCCGTTGATAGAGCAGTTGCAGAAATGTAAAATGTATCAGGAACAAAGGCTTTACGACAAGGTAATTGCAGTGTTCGAAAAGGAAGAAAAATACATTACTTCTTTACCTGAGCTCATCAAAAAAGATAAGGTAGATCTATCCATTGCGTTAAATGCAATGTATGTGCTCTCGCCTACCCTTACTGGATATATTAAGCAAAAAGACAGCGCTAAGGTTTTAAAAACTGCTGATTTAACTAGAAGCATAGGCAAGGCTATTCAAAGTAAATATCCGTTGAGCAGCAGGAGCAGAATGCTTTACAACGACCTCTTATTGATAGACATGGAGCACTCCTTAGCTAATTACCAACAGAATTATCAACTTGCTGGAAAGATTTTAGACCGCATGGAGGGATTGAAGAAAACCTATAGTGACCAGGCGGCTAATTTTATCGATATCAACGTGGTGCGCATGCGCATTGAAAACTTTTTTAACCGGAAAAAACCAGACAGCCTGGCGGCCTACATCAGCAAGTACGAGCATTCGCCCAATTTTGGTAAGAGCCAAAGCGCCGATCTGGAGGAATACAAGGCAAAACTACAGGCCATTAAGGGCAATTATCAAGGCGCCTATAACTACCTAACAGAATCGATACAACATGAAAGAAATTTGCAGGGTACTTTAATGGCAGAAACTAGTGACCTGCTCTATGCCTATACCCAAGCTGAGCATAGCGATATTGCCCTTCAAAAAACCGAACTGGTTAAACAGCAACGCACCAAATGGTTAGTCATCATTTCCATTGCGGCAACACTATTGATCCTTTTGATTTACTTGCTGATGGTGTACAGAAGCAGGAAAGCTAAAGCACAAATAGTAGCACTTAACCAAATGGCCGATATGCAAATTATTGCCATGGAAGAAGCAAAGCATAAAGCTGTTAAGGAAGAACAACAAAGATTGGGGCAAGATTTGCATGATGGGTTATCATCATCTATGGCGGCTTTTACGCATCAGCTCGAAGTACTCTCGATGGATGTTGCAGATGATGGACTGAGAAATAAATTCAATTCTCTACGCACAGAAATGGTAAAAGCTTATGAAACGGTAAGAAGTAAAAGTCATGATTGGTTCAGCGCCTCCGATAAGGTACAGGAATTATCTTTCGAAAACCAGATTCAACAGCTTGCCGAAAGTTCGCTGCCAGGCAACCGCTACCAAAAGCAAATCCACATTGATGATACTTCGTTAACTGGTATCGGAACAGATACTCGTATTGTATTGCTACGTGTGATTCAAGAAGCCATCACCAATATCATCAAACATGCTAAAGCTAAAAAAGTAGAAATTCTGATCTATCAGGATGAGGGGCAACTTGTGTTGAATATAATTGACGATGGCGTTGGTCTCAGCGAGAAGAGGAACAGCACCAGCAAATCATTGGGACTGGAATCCATTCGCCGTAGGGTTCAATACCTGAATGGGGAAATGAAGATCAGTTCGGATGGTAAGGGAACGGAGATTGTGGTTACCATTCCTTTGGTTGATCACTAGGGATAAACCTCCTTTATTAACATATACTTATATTTTGGGAAATTAGAAATGCACATAATAGAGATTACGCAAACAATTTCGCCCAATGTTTGTTAAATTCGCAATATGTCTGCACACAATCTATGAAAAAACGGATACTAACCATCGAGGATGACCCTGACATTCTTGAGATACTGAATATTATTTTTCAAGAAGAAGACTACGAGATTATATCTAATAGTAATGGGATGTCTGTGGATGAGATTATGTTAGTGCATCCTGATTTGGTGTTACTAGATGTAAGAATAGTTGGATTCAACAAAACTGGCGTACAATTGTGCGAAGAGCTTAAAGCTTTTACAGCCACTAGCCATTTACCTGTAATTCTGCTTTCTGCAGAGCAAAACCTGCCACAAATGGCTGCCTCATGTGGCGCCGATGCCTACGTGGTTAAACCCTTCGATATCGATGGACTGATCAGTGTCGTCAACAAATTTACCAGCTAATCACTCTTAAAATCTTTTTATAGCAGCCTATGAACTTAGACCGCGAAAAACTCGAAATCTTTTTTATCGAGCACCTAGACAAAATTTATTGTGCAAAACAACATTTGATCAGTCGATTACCGCAGCTGGTTGAGCAGGCCTATTTTTCGGACCTGAAAGAAGCCATTACCAATACGATTGAAAATGTAAAGACTGAAATTACGAGGATGGATATGATCTACGAACTAATGGAGGTATCTTATTCTGACTGCGCTACCAAGGGGCTTGTGGGTTTTATAGAGGATGCATTTGTTGCAATAAACAAGCAAGGACCAGATGTAGAGCTTAGGGATCTTTCGAGCCTATTTTACCTACAAAACATAGAGAGTGTAGAAATGGCGTCTTTCCAAATTCTACAAATGACTGCCGTAAAGCTGAAAAACAAGCAAATTGGGAAGCTATTAAAAGAGAATTATGAACAAGCAAAATCGAACAGAACGTTGCTGCTTTTAATCGCCAGCAAATACATTATATCTGACCTAGGTTAGCTGATCAACAGCTGCAAGATCTTTGGCTATCCGATATCATTCAGTGGTATTTTTCTATTAAAACAGGGTATAAAGCGAACTGGAAGTAGGCTCTACTTTCCACATTAGTCTGCCTCTAAATAGCGAAGACATCTAAATTTCGAAAAAAATAAAGCCCATTGACATCCATCAGTGGGCTTTAACCAAACAAACTATTGTATGAAGATTTTATATGTTCTACAACAGCCGGTTTATGAAAAGGTTTTAAAAAAAATCTTTTAAAATTCCTGCAATTATTCGGCAGCAAACGGACAAGCAATCTCTAACCTAAAGCCCTTGCCAACGCTGGTATTAATTTGATAGGTTGCGTTAATCATTTGCAAACGACTTTGAATGTTTTGCATCCCTATTCCCGTTCTTCTCTCTAAAGCTTCAAGATCAAAGCCCTTACCGTTATCCTGATAAGCAATTTCTAAAAGAGCAGCTTTTTTGAAAGAAATCGTAATTTCAGTAGCTTGGGCATGTTTAATTGTATTATCAATTAACTGGGTAAGCACCCTAAACAAAGCCAAAGCAGTTTTCTCCGGCAATAGTAGTTCTTCCAAAGATTCATACTGAACAATGGAAATTTTTATTTCGCCAGTGTTATTGATGAGTGCAACAAACGCTTCGATGGTCGCAAATAAGCCGAATACAGCTAAGCCTGGTGGCGATAGGTCATGTGAGATGTGCCTTACATCAACAATCATTTTATCGATAAGCTGCTTGGCCTCTGTCATTACCTCTTCCTGATCTTCCGATAACTGATTGCGAAGCGAATTCAGCATCAGTTTAATCGCCGAAAGCGTACCTCCTATCTCATCGTGCAAATCTTGGCCAATTCTTTTTACGCTCTACCTCTTGCGAGTCGATTACTGCATTTAGTAATTCCTTTTGTTGGTTGATTTGGGTTTCTTGCAATTGTCGTTTCTGTTTCCAAACTACACTTTGGCTTCTGATGTAGAACAGCAAAAAAGACGCCACCAAAATGAATAGTAAAAGTACCCCGTAAAAAATCAACAGATAAACGTTGTCAACCATTATTTTCTTTCATCAATATTAACCCTAACCTATCACAGCAAGCCAATTCTTAGGTATTTTCCTTCGTCTGTTTAAGCAAACTAAAACCCTTTGTAAACATCAAGTACATCAGCATTACCAGAAATGCATGCATGTTCCAAACCACGCTGGTCATGTCATCATCTAGTTTAACAAACGTAAAGTAATTGGAAAAAAATAAAAATAAGGCTCGCTGCAGGAAAATACATTAAAATACCCATGTTGATCCAGTTAATAGGAAAACTCAACCAATTTTCGGAAAAGCCACTTTTGAAGAAGTATAACAAGCAAGTTCCAATAACAATTAAAGCCTCTAATGGCCTAGTATGCGTATTAAAAGTAAAAACACTCTGAATAAAAGTTAAGTTAATGATGCAGCATAGAGTGAAAGCTATCATTACAAACATGAGAGCCTTCTTAATTTTAACGCTGTCGAAAATCGTTCTAAAATAGCTAAGAAAAAAAAGGGTTTCTACCACGGTATATAAATGCAACAAAGGCAGATTACGTATACCATTCTTGGCTAGAAGAACTGCAGTGGCATTAATTAACCCAGCGGCAATCAAATAATAAAATATGATTTTTATAGACCTATCGGCATGTTTCCTTTTGTAAAGAAACATACAGATAGGTATTAAAATACTTAGGGGAGCCACCACCCCTATGAAAATATTTTTCACAGGCTAAGGAACAAATAATGGACTTTCAGTATCGCATTTTGAAGGGCATGGCTGTGTGAAATCGTAGATATCGCTATCATCCTCTTCACCTTCTACTCCCGTGTTGTGTGCTACAATATCCGAACCGCCTAAATCTACGGGCACTATTAATGCAGTAACATCGTCTGGCAAAGCCTGATCTCCTTCTTTAACCGCAAAGTAAGCCCTTACTCCAGTTAACGAATTACGGATATTTCCTTGATCATCTAAATCCTGAAATTTCTCTATAATAGCCATTAAATCAGCAATAGGAATAAAAACTGCCCTTGGGATGTTGGCTTCTGGAACTTGATTAATTAATTGATCACGAAAACGGGTCACACGATCAATAGCTTCTTGAAGTGGTACCGTTGGCACACTAATTCTTTTTTTCATCTTCTAAATCTTGAGGTTTGTTCTTAGCACTATAAGTTTTATGCTTTGTTTATTTTGGTCGAATGTAATAAAAAAAAGATATTTGTTAATTGCTACAAACAGGTTGATTTACTAAAATCTATATCTCAGCTAAAT
Organism: Ditylenchus weischeri; assembly: GCA_029231635.1. Classification (NCBI taxonomy): domain Eukaryota; kingdom Metazoa; phylum Nematoda; class Chromadorea; order Rhabditida; family Anguinidae; genus Ditylenchus; species Ditylenchus weischeri. The sequence goes on along the minus strand of JAMRYI010000585.1, from coordinate 43,196 downwards.
TTGCTGAAAAAAACCTGTTGGCCTCTATAAAAAGCTTAGAAAACCTGAATATTAACAAAGCCGCAAATGACAATTAATGTTGCAATAGCAGACGATCAAAAGTTATTCAGAAAAGGAATGATTGCTCTTGTAAATTCTTTTGAAAATGTTAAAATTATCTTCGAAGCCGAAAACGGAAAGCAGTTGATCGACCTGGTAGACTCAGCGACAGAGCAGCCCAACATTATTCTTTTAGATCTTTCTATGCCAGAAATGAACGGTCTGGAAGCGTTGAAAATCATCAAGGAAAAACATCCAGCTATTGGGGTAATTATCTTGACCATCCACGAAGCAGAGCATCATATCTTGGCAACCATACAAGCCGGTGCCAATGGTTATCTAGCTAAAAATGCAGAACCTGAAGAAGTAGAGCAAGCTATTAGGGAGGTAGCTAAAAACGATTTCTACTTTACCATGCCCATGCTAGAGATTATGCGAAAGGGTTTAAGTAAAAAACCACAAGCGTTTAGCCTTGATCAAAATGAAGATTTGCTTACACCTAGAGAAAAAGAAGTGTTACAGCTAATTTGTAAACAATTTAGTAGTATCGAGATTGGTGAAAAACTCTTTTTAAGCAACAGAACGGTTGAGGGCCATAGAAATAATTTATTGACCAAAACAGGAAGCAGAAATACTGCAGGATTGGTTCTTTACGCCTTAAAGCATAAACTGATTGAGATTGATCAGCTTAACTAAGCTTTGCTCAAACACATCAACTAAGTAAAACTACGTACTAGCCCAGGTGGTTTTACCTGAATAGCATTATACGCAAAAAAGCTCTAATCGTTTCCCTCCTTTTTTTGTCACTTAGTGGTGTCGGAATTAACGCACCTCAACCAAACAAAAAAGGAAAATAGAAATGTATCACAGTGTTTCTTACTTAATGAATGATCAAGTGGATCGAACCACGGTGGTTGATGCAATCTCTACTGAGGAGGCTGAACTTTACAATTTATCACCAGAAATTCTTCCCACCATTAAAACCTTGATTGACCTTTGTGCCGCACAAGGCCTATTTATTAAAATCAAGAACAGGTCTACGGTGATACGCAGGTGTTTAATGAGCGATTTAGATTTTGACATCACCGCAGCTTATGAAGCTACAGAAAGCTTAACCAACCTTGCTTACCATAACTTTGGTTTGGCATTCGGCATCGCCATTTACGAGAGTTCTGCTTTCGGGAAACTAAAGTACGTAGACCATAAGGCATTATACGATAAAGCTGGAAAGATAGGTGAAGCCATTGGTTTAACTTGGGCAGGAAACCATCCTTTCTTGTCTAATTTAAGATACTTTGAGTTGCGACCGCAATGGGCAAAGCAAATGAACGATAAAGAGATGATGAATGAGCTTTACCGCAGAAAAGACGCCAAGCTAGGTTTATTAGCATAAGATATTTGATAAATTAGTTCTCAATTTTAGGTTCCATTAAATGGAAAACAAAGCCTCCGAAATTTTCAGGGGCTTTAGTTTTTTAGGCCCTTATTAGGTATGGCAATAGATTTACGGAGTAAGCTAAGTTTTTATCATTGGCGTAACAGTTATGGTCTTACTCAAGATAATAACTACTGTTAAAGCAAGCTGTCATTATAAACGATAACGTCAAGTCTAGGTTAATCTCTTCATAACACACCTCACAGTTGTAACCAAACACAAATCATCTACAAATAACTTTTAAAACAAAGCATATTTGGTTAGCCAAAGCTATAAAAGCACAATCATATTCCTTAATCGAATAATTACTCATCTTTTTTCCAAAAACCTCTGTACAAAATTGAACCATTTTTGAACAAAAGCGTACCCTTGCGCTATTTCTTTGTCTGTAGTTTTATTTTAACCAAAAAGATACTTCCTATCAACCAAGTATGAACCTGATTTCAATAGATAAGATTGAGATCTACTTTTTTTAAGCTCCTCCCCGACGAAGCTCTTTGGTTATGATGATCATGAATTCATTAGAATTTTTAACCAAATATTTTACAAATCATGAGAAAACTAAACTATGTGAAAGTGGGTAAAATCATTTTGATGGCCCTCATCTGCATTCATTTCTTTTCGTGTTCCAAAGTGGAAGAAGAGCAAATTTTGCTGACCAATGAAGCCAATGTGAATGCCCTAGCCAATGTAAGTATGGCCGCTGCCGCCAACGATGTAGTGATAAGACCTACTTACGACGGCACTACCTTTCTACGTAATCCATTAAATGGCTGGGTTTTGTACGCTGGTGCCGACGATCCTGCTTGGTGGGACAAACTTTACAATGTGCCGGGCCTTGGCCAAGTAAAGGCTTTAGACTATGCATCGGCTTGTTATGTACGCACTAGCTGGAATAAACTTAATCCGGCAGATGGGGTCTACGCTTGGCGTGATCCAAATTCGGCCTTAGGCAAATTAATCAGGGGAGCGACAGAAAGAGGTTTACCCATCGCCTTTCGTATTGTGGTAGATGGCCGCGATCAGCGACTGAACACTCCGCAATTCGTATTTGATGCGGGGGCAACCTATTACATAGAGAATGCTTCCTTCCCAGATCGTAAAACGCCTTATCCCCAAGATCCTGTTTTTAAGCAGTATTATGCCAAATTTATCACCGAGCTCGCTGCAGATTTCAACGATCCTAAAAAAGACATCCTTTATTGATGCCTACGGCCTTGGCAAATGGGGCGAAGCACACAATACCATTTACGAAAACCCTAGTACTTCTACTGGAGCTAATACTGAAACCTTAAAAGCACAGGTGTTAAACTGGATTACCGATTTGTACACCCAAAAGTTTACCAAAGTTCCATTGGTGATCAACTATCATCGCTTAATTGGTCACCCGGCAAGCTGGGGTGCTGCAAATCCCAATAGTATTACCTTGTTAGAAAGCGCTATCAATAAAGGATACAGTCTTCGCCACGACGCTTTTGGGATGACTGGATATTACCAAAGCTGGGAGAAGAACTTTGCTGCAGCTTGGAAACATAAACGCCCTATCTTGATGGAGGGCGGCTGGGATTACTACCGGTACACATCGTTATTGGATTGATCCTAGTAATGCCTACAGGGAAGGTCACCCGGAAGATGTGAGGTTAGGTGAATTTAACGCATCTGAACAAGCAGCTGTAAACATGATGGATTTTAGAGTTGGTGATGTGGTATCGTGGTTCGGAAATAGCTTTAATCTGGTACAGCGTTTCAACGCTGAAGGTGGCTACCGCTTATACCCCGATGAGGTAGCTTTGCCAAGTACCATTGCCACAGGTGCAACTGCTACCATCAGCCACCGCTGGAAAAATATGGGTTGGGGATACTGCCCTAACAACATACCCCAATGGAACTATAAATATCGAGTTGCATTTGCATTGCTAGATGCTGCTGGCGCTGTTAAGAAATTGTTTATTGATAACAACACTGATCCGGCAAAATGGATCAAAAATACCCCTACCACCTATACAACTGCTACTACTGCCATAGACCTGCCTTTGGGCACTTATACCTGGGCTGTTGCTATCATTGATAAAACAGATGCCAACAAACCTGGAATACAACTTGCCGTTACTGGCAACTTTACCAACGGATGGCTTAAACTGGGCAACTTACAGGTGCAGGCTCCTGTTGGGCAGAGTGTTAAACTTAAAGGCTCTAACAATCAGTTTGTATCTGGCGAAAATGGCCAATCACCTATGATGTGCAACCGTGCGACAGCATCTACATGGGAAACCTTCCTTATTGAAGACGCGGGCGGCGGTAAAGTGGCCTTAAAAAGCATGAACAAATATGTATCTTCTGAAAATGGCGCCACTAGCGGAATTACTTGTAGCAAAACTAGCATTAGCGATTGGGAAAAATTCGACTGGATCGTAAATGCTAATGGAACCATCTCATTAAGGGGTAATAATGGCAGATACATCTCATCAGAAAACGGACAAGCGGTAATGACATGCAACCGTACCTCTATCGCTGGCTGGGAGACTTTTACGCTAAATTAAGCTTGTCTTGAAACGTAATCTAATACATAGCCCGCTACTTTTCAGGCATCATTTATAGAGAAACTGTAGAGTTTAATTGAGGAAATAATTATATTCTTTTAAGGGCAAATCAGTGAAAGATTTTCCATTTCGAGGCATTCATCGATAGATAGGGTAGAAATACCGATACTCTATTGTAGCATCAGATCGAATGCCTACATTTGTTCCTGAGAGCGTTAATTTAGATGGGATGGGGTTTCCGAAAGGAAGCCTCGTCCTTTTTTATTACAAGAGCATTTGGCTGACTATAGTTTATCAGTTTATTTATTTTGCCGTTAGGAGGGTTTAGGCTGTGCGTTACTTTCCGATACAGAAAGGAATTCAATACTGACAATCAAAAAGTTATTGCAGTGGTGGGACAATTGCGAGCCACACGGCAAACGAAAGAAACCTCAGAAAATCTAAGATAAAGATACACGCTTTAAAAGCGTTTCTAATAGCAAATAGTACATAATGTGACTTTTAATTGACATACACTGTGTATTTTCCAGGAAAAAAAGTTGTGCTTGTTTTACTTAGAAAAACGAGAAATATAAAGGCTTCAGTGTAAGTTAAACACTTAAAGTAAACTGTCTATTCCCCTCTGCAATTAGCAAATAAAAAATCACGCTTTATCGTCGATAACAGCGTGTTTTGTGAAGGTCTTTTTTATACAACTTTCTTGAAAATTTTCTTTGATTTTTACGTAACAATAAAATTGATCATACAATGACGTAAACAGTATTTTTTTGATATATTTTGATGAATACCTCGCGTTCGATAACTGAAGAAGAACAGGGTTAACACATTATCAATTATAACGTATAAAAATGCTCTCCTATTCGATATAACAGATAGAAAACACTCATGATAGACCTTAATAATTATCCTAGAAGATGGAAAGCTATAAAGCTGAAAGAAAATTGAGGAAACGCTACAAATAAATATTAAGCTATATCTTAGCGGGCTAAATGGATTTGAAAAAATTAGAGATCAGAAAAAATATACAAAAGCCTGAAGATAAAAACCTGTCTTTCAGAATATTTGAATTGGATAAAAGCCAACTCTCGGATTATACCTCACCGCACCAAAAAGATCACTTCTGCATTTTCATAATCGAAAAAGGTGAAATGACGCTACAGATTGAAGACAAATCTCATGCTTTTAAGAAAGGAAAAGTGTCTGTTATATTTCCGGAACAGGTACATTTTATTACCCATATCAGCGAAGATTTAAAGGGTAGGTTACTCTTGTTTGAGGAAGTTCTGTTTTGCTCCGATATACTGAAAAACGATCTCAGTGTATACAACGTACAACTGTCAACAAACTTAAATTGCATCTTCCTATCGCCAGAGGAGTTTTCGCAAAACTCTGGAGCGCTTAATATGGTGCAGGAAATTTATCATCATCCCAGCCTGATCAAAAAAGAACAAGCACGTTTTTTTATCAAGATATTTTTGCTCTCACTAATCGAGGCGGTACATGGCAAACATCCATTGATGCATTTGGAGGCAGATAAAACGCAATATGTTCGGTTTAAAAAAATGTTGAACGAGCGATATAAAACTGAGCAAACCGTCGCTTATTATGCTTCTAAGCTGGGGCTTACCACAAAGAAACTCAACGCCATTACCAAGAAACATTGTGGAGAAACGGCACTAAATACCATTCACGAACGTATACTCAAAGAGGTAAAACGGCTACTACTGTTCTCCGATCTGTCGCACAAGGAGATTGCCTTTGACCTCGGGTTCAGTTCTCCTGCTGCACTCAATAAGTTCGTTAAAGCTAAACTCCAAGAAACACCTACCGAACTCCAGCAAGAGCTGGCGCAAATTTATAACACATAGTCCCGTCCTTATAATAGCCTCAGATTTCCCACTGCTAGCTTTGTATCGTCAAATCTGATGAAAGAAGCTATCGTTGTTTTTAAAAAAATCATATGGGAAATCAAGTAAAAAGTTTGCTGCAAGAAATTTTGCAGGAAAACGATAAACTCACCAAAAGCTTGGATGAGAGCCAACTGGAGGGGCTGATCGCGGCCATCTGCAATGCAAACAGGATCTTCTTTATGGGAACGGGAAGAAGTGGGCTGGCACTTAAAATGGCGGCAATGAGATTGATGCACCTGGGCTATCAGGTGTATGTAGTGGGCGAAATTGTAACACCTGCCATTATAGAGGGTGATCTACTAATTGTGGCTTCCGGATCCGGAACAACATCCACGGTCATCAGCGCAGTTGAAAAAGCGAAAAAGCAAAATGCGGCAGTTGCGGCCCTGACAGCAGATATAGAGAGCAGTTTAGCAAAATTGGCAAGTCTTGTTGTTTTAATTCCTGCGGCCATCAAAACAGATTTTGGAGAAAGTGTATCCAAGCAATATGCAGGAAGCCTGTTCGAACAACAAACCTTATTTGTTTTCGAAGCCATTTTTACCAGCCTCTGGAAAATATCTGGCTTAACCAAAGAGGCCTTATGGCCGAAGCATGCCAATTTGGAATAATAGATATAGGTATAATCCAACCATACAGTTTTTAATCATTTAATATTTTCAAATATGACAAAATTGCAAGTAGCAATAGACTTGCTGACTACTGAAGCAGCATTAGATTTAGCAGGAAAAGTAGCACCATATGTAGATATCATTGAGTTAGGTACGCCGCTCATCAAGGCAGAAGGGCTTAGGGTAGTAACGGCTATGAAAAGTGCACATCCGGATAAATTAGTATTCGCCGATATGAAAACAGCCGATACAGGAGCATTGGAAGCAGAAATGGCTTTTAAAGCCGGTGCAGATCTTGTTACCGTAATGGGAACTGTAGATGATGCGACCGTAAAGGGAGCAGTAGAAGCTGGGAAAAAATATGGCAAGAAAGTGGTAGTAGATACCATTGGGGTTAAAGACCGTATCAAAAGAGCACAGGAAGTGTACGCATTCGGAGTAGAGTTCGTTGAGCTTCATGCAGGCTTGGACGAACAAGCGTTACCAGGCTATTCGGTACAAAAACTTATTGAAGAAGGAAAAGTGGCAAATGTTCCATTCTCCATTGCCGGTGGCGTTAACATCAATACCATCAAAGATGTAGTAGCCGCAGGTGCAACCGTAGCCGTGGCAGGTGGTGCTATCTATGGGGCTGCAGATCCGGCAGCAGCAGCAAAAGCGTTAAAAGAAGCTTTGGGTTAACCAGGCCTCTGGGTTGTAAGACAAAAGCATTCCAACCCTTGGGATGCTTTTGTCCTTTATAGCAAGTAGATAACAGCGATAAAACAGTAGGATAAAAAATGAGCACGACTAATAAATTGTCCCCGACCATTGTCATTTTATTTGGGGCAACTGGCGACATGGCAAAGCGGAAGCTATTTCCAGCATTTTACAATTTGTATTTAGAAGATCGGATGCCGGAAGAGTTCCATATCATTGCTCTGGGGAGGGCGGCATATCATCGTAACAATTTCATAAGCTATGTACAAGAATGCCTGGAAGAATTTTCTAGGAAACCAGTGGTTAACAGCGTTTGGGAAAAATTAGCTCGGAACATATCCTATCTAAAAAATGAAATTGAGGATAAAAAATCGTATGCCGATTTGGTCGAAGAAATAACAAGTGTAGAGAAACGAATAGGACAAAGGCCCAATCGTTTATACTACCTTTCGGTGGCCCCCAAATTTATAGAGAAGCTTTCTGGATATCTGAAATTATTACAATTGGCCGAAAACCCATCGCAAGACCGCATCGTGCTAGAAAAACCTTTTGGTTATAACAAAGATTCCGCTATTACACTTAATAAATTGTTGGCGGGACACTTCGTAGAAGAACAGATCTACCGCATCGATCACTATTTAGGCAAGGAAACCATACAAAATATACTAGCTTTCCGTTTTGGCAATTCGATATTCGAACCCATTTGGAATAAAGATTTTATCCAATCTGTACAGATTACCGTTGCTGAGGAAGTGGGTGTTGAGGATCGGGGCGGTTTCTATGAAGGCACTGGTGCTCTGAAAGATATGATCCAGAACCATCTGCTTCAGATTCTTTGCATGTTGGCTATGGAATCTCCCAATTCTTTTGATGCTGACGAAATTAGAAGCAAAAAAGTCGACGCTTTGAAAGCTATACGAAGAATTCAAGCAGATGATGTAGATCATTATGCCGTACGAGGACAATATGGTCAGGGAGAAACTAAAGAAAAATCGGCTCTGGCATACCGCAACGAACGGAACGTTGCCCACAATTCGAATACAGAAAGCTTTGCCGCTATTAAATTCTATTTGGATAACTCAAGGTGGCATAATGTACCTTTTTATTTACGAACGGGTAAACGTATGCAAACAAAACAGTCATATATCACTATTCTTTTTAAACCAGTTTCAAACATTGGCCATGTCAAAAATCTGGAAGACCTACTACCTAACAAATTAGTCATCAATATCCAGCCAACAATGGATATCCGTTTGCAGTTTTTGGTAAAAACACCAGGCTTATCATCATCGCTAAAACCTGCAGAGATGGTCTTCGATTATTTTTCTGATAGTCCTGAATTTGCAGAGGCATATGAAGCCCTAATCTTCGGGGCTATCAGTGGAGATCCAACATTGTTTATGCGTTCCGATCTAATAGAAGAAGCCTGGGATGTGGTTGATATGATCCAAAAAGTCTGGGAAAGCACTAAGGCAGAAAACTTTCCGAACTATGCCGCTGGAAGTTGGGGACCGCCAGCAGCCGATACCCTATTGACAAACCAGGGACACCAATGGCTTCCAAATACCATTTTAGAACCGGACTGAGCTTCCTGTCCTGCATTTCGGAATGATCAATATGCAGTTCTCAAACAGCCGCACAGAAATTACTTAGGAAGGTACAACTCATCATTTCTACTCGGAGATGAGCTGAGGGATGGTTGATACCGCATTAAAAATACTGCGATCTCTGTGTAATGTCTAAACTTCATGTAAAACAACTACCACGCTCATTGACAGGCAAATGAAAAAGCACCCTTCTTCGGCGATGATAGCGTGCTTTTTCAAAGCCTATTTTACATTATTTCCTTAAGGATTTCCTTTGATTTTTTTCAAACTCTTCAGCCTTTTCATAAAGAGAGGAAGAACGTATTTTTTTGCGACCTGCTTTTGACCCATTCCAACAAGGCCCTTTCCTCGAACAGTATGTTCTTATCCATCTTAATATGAGGAATCTCCTTTTTACTTACCTTACCATAAATCGTTGAAACCTTAAGTCGGACAAGTTTTGAAGCTTCAGTAATATTCAAAAGTTTTCCTGAATGTTCGATGTATTTAACGGTGGGAATGCAGAAATAAAATTGATAGCTAAAACTTTTGAAGATGCCTTTAATATTGGATTAGGAGACTTTTACCACACGTTTATGGAACTCAAAGCCCGTAAGATAAACCGAACGAAATTCCTTGACAGCCTATGTGAAGCACTGATAAAGAAAATGGACGAACAGGACGAAAAGTAAACAAAACCATTTGTGTACGTGGTTTATCATACATACCCCTTCAGATATTTTGCTGTTTTACTGTTCCTGTTTTTTAGCCACTTGCTCAGGCGTGCCTTCCGCCACGATTTTTCCGCCGTCCTTACCTGCTCCGGGACCTAAATCAACAACCCAATCACTGGCAGCGATTACGTGCATATCGTGTTCTACCGTGATGACCGTATTACCTGCATCAACCAGAAAATTCAATTGCGTAATTAACTTTTCAACATCGGCAGGATGCAGCCCCGTTGTAGGTTCATCCAAAATATAGAGTGTTTTTCCCCGTTGGGTGCGTTTCAGCTCAGAAGCTAATTTGATACGTTGGGCTTCGCCACCCGAAAGTTCGGTAGCGGGCTGTCCAAGCCTGATATAACCTAATCCCACCTGTTTTACCACTTCCAGGCTTTGGGCAAGTGAGTGGTCGTGTTTGAAAAATTCGTACGCTGCATTTACGGTCATATCCAGCACCTCAGCAACATTCTTATCGTTGTATTTTACTTCTAACGTTTTGTCGTTGTACCTCGTACCGTTACAAACAGGACAAGCCGTGTAAACACTGGGCAGGAACAACAGTTCCACCATTACAAAACCTTCGCCCTTACAATTGGCACAGCGACCTTTGGCTACATTAAAAGAAAACCTACCAATATCGTACCTGCGGGATTTCGCTAAAGGCGTATCAGCAAATAGCTGGCGTACCCTGTCAAACAAGCCCGTGTAGGTCGCAAGGTTTGAGCGTGGCGTTCTGCCAATTGGCTTCTGGTCAACACGCACCAATCGTTTGATGTGTTGCATTCCGTCTGTTATCACGCCCGAAGTCTGGATGTCTTCTTCCTGCAATAGTTCCGGCTGTTCCGTTTTTTCTTCCTGTATGTGCTGACCGAGATAATCCGAAACCAAATCAACCAATGCCTGGCTTACCAGACTGCTTTTTCCCGAACCCGAAGTTCCCGTAACGCTTGTCAGCACGCCTAAAGGAAAGGATATTTTCAGGTCTTGAATATTGTTCCTGTAAATCCGTTCGAGGCTTAACCAATGGTTTGCTTCCCTGCATCCTTTCTTTGCAGTGGGTTTCTGCTCAATATAATTCCGGGTAAGGGATTGTTTTACATTTTGAAGCCCGTCCAACGTGCCACTGTACAATATTTCTCCCCCGTAAACGCCCGCTTTCGGTCCCACATCCACAATCCAGTCGCAAGACCGTATAATATCCACCTCGTGCTCTACGATAAACATAGAGTTTCCAGCATCCCTTAATTTTTTCAGCACTTCCAGTAAGGCTTCCGTGTCCGCAGGATGCAGCCCGGCAGAAGGTTCGTCCAACACATAGATAACGCCGAACAGGTTAGCGTGTACCTGTGTAGCCAGTCTAAGGCGTTGCAGTTCTCCGGGAGAAATGGTAGGTGTGCTTCGCTCTAAGGAAAGATAGCCCAAGCCCAAATCAATCATTATTTTCAGGCGGGCTATCAGGTCAATAGCGATGTTCTGTGCAACGATGGCTTTTTCGGGATGCGAATTTTTGTCCCTATCCAAAAATTTCCCCTCGGCATAAGGCGTAAATATCACTAACAATTGCGCCAGTGAAAGATTGGATATATCGGCAATATCCAAACCTTCAAACTTTATAGCCAGTGCTTCTTTTTTCAGCCGTTTGCCGTCGCATATTGGGCAGGCAGCATTTACCATAAATTGCGAAACCCGCCGTTTCATCATTTCACTGTGCGTAGTGGCAAAAGTGTTCATCACATAGTTCTTTGCACTGGTAAACGTCCCCATATAGCTGGGCGACATTTCAACTTTCAAAGCCCTTTGCACCTGTGCAGCATTAAAGCCCGAATACACCGGAACGGTAGGCGTTTCGTCGGTAAACAAAATCCAGTCCCTGTCTTTTTTGGACAGCTCCCGCCAGGGCTTATCTACGTCTATCCCAAGTGTCATCAATATTTCACGCAGGTTTTGACCCTGCCAAGCCGCTGGATAAGCGGCAACAGCCCGTTCCCGAATGGTCAGCGTATCATCCGGAACCATAGACTTTTCGGTAACATCATAAATACGACCGATACCGTGGCATTTGGGGCAAGCCCCTTCAGGCGAGTTTGGCGAAAATTCTTCGGCGTAAACAATAGACTGGTTTTTTGGATAATCGCCCGCCCTTGAATATAACATCCGTAGTAAATTGGAAATGGTTGTAACACTTCCAACCGTAGAACGAACCGTTGTGCCGCCACGACTTTGTTGCAGGGCAACGGCAGGTGGCAAACCATATATGGCCCCCACATCGGGAACAGGCATTTGGTTGAATAGGCGTCTTGCGTACGGGGAGACCGACTCCAGATATCGCCTTTGTGCTTCGGCATAGATGGTTCCAAATGCCAAAGAAGATTTTCCCGAACCTGAAATTCCGGTAAATACCACTAATTTGTTTCGTGGTATATCAACATTTATATTTTGCAAGTTATGTTCCTTTGCTCCACGCACCTGAACAAAACCGTTATCGGTTTGAACTTTTAAATCTTTTGATTTCATAAATTATTACTTATTACTTTTTGGAGCGGGCGCAATTCACCCAAAAACAGCATCAACTTTATTAATAAACCACCATTCCTGCTGATTTGTTTACGTTGAAGGTCTGGCTTTCTGCCATACCCATTTTTGTAAAAGGTAAATTTACGAAAAAGGAATTTTGTATATCCTATTCGTTGTCAGTAAACAACACCATTACAACACCCCACTTGGCATATGAATACCTTTTACCCGTACAATGCTATCCGAAACCGTTGCACTTTCTTTCCGCTTCTCTACCTGCTCCGCAGCTTCTTCGCTTTGCTTTAAAGGTTCTATTGAAAGCTGTATCTTCCTTTCCACGGCTGCCAGTTCCGTTTTAAGCTCACTCAATCGGCTTTCCTTAGACCAAGTACCATTGACCACTTCCTAAAGTACAGGCAGGTCTTTTTGGATTTCGGCAACCATATCTTGTTCCTGCTTGATAAAGCCCGGCAGTTTTTCCAAAGCCCTCAAAAAATTCATTGCAGCAGTTTCAGGGTCTCTAGCCATCAGACCATTATTGTAGGTGTATTTGATATTGCCCTCGCCCTGCACTAAAAAGCGGTTTACCCGAATATCCACCCCCTCTTTTTCCGACATTTCTGTTTTAACTAATAACGTAAAACCATATAAGCTGCCTATTTCTTCATACTGACCTGCGGTGCGGGCTTTGTCCGCAATCTCGTTCAGTTTTGCGCCTATTTGTTTCGGATTTGCATTGGGTGGCAAGCCATCCAACCGCACAGGGTTTTCGATTGTACCGTCCGAACGCTTTTGCAGGCGTTGCTGTAAGTGGCGTATCACTATTGACGAAACACCAAGATCCTTTACTACCAAACTGCACATAAACCCTAATAATTGGGATTTAAAGCACGGAGGGGTTTTGGGCAAAAGTTCCCAGGCGCTGAGCACCAATCTTAAATTGGATAATATACGGGTGCGTATCAATAATATTTACGATGATATGCTCAAAGATGAAGGCTTTGCAACTGCACAAAAAGTAAAGCTATCATTTTTGGGAGTTGGTGTTATGGATGATGCTATCCTTAAAGTATTCAAGTACCAAAATGAGAATTTTGAAAGAATGGTCAGCAAGGGCAAGCGTTCTCAAAATACCTTTAATAAGTATAAGACTGTCTATGATCACCTTTCCGAATTTATCAGGGAACGCTATCACAGGGAGGATATGGCGTTTTGGGAACTTACCTCAGACTTTATCCGGGAGTTCGATTTCTTTCTGCGCATAGATAAGGAATGTACGCATAACACGGTTTGGGTTTATATCATGCCGGTTATTGCATTGGCGGAACTGGCGATAAAAAAAGGCTTGATTCGACAAAACCCTTTTGAGGATTATGAAATCAGCATGGAAGAAACTGATCGCAGCTATCTTTTAAAAGAGGATGTAGAAAAGTTAATGCTTCTAAAACCGTCCAAAAAATGATTTTAGTAACGGGAGCCACAGGGCATTTGGGAACAGCGGTAATAGACCAGTTGTTAAAACATACCTCGACAGAGAACTTTGTTGCATTGGCGAGAAGCGAGGAAAAAGCAAAGGCATTAAAAGATAAGGGTGTACAGGTACGCATTGGCGATTTTGACGATCCCGCATCGCTGGAAAAAGCCTTTGCAGGAATAGACAAACTTTTACTGATTTCAACGGTAGCTCAAAACAGGGGCGAACAGCAAAAAGCCGTAGTAGAAGTTGCCAAAAAAGCGGGTGTACAACATATTGTTTACACTGGTGTTTCGCTAAAAGATCTGAGCACATCCGCTATCAAATGGTTGATGGCAAGCCATTTCGAAACAGAAGATGCCATCAAGGAAAGCGGCCTTGTCTATACGTTTCTCCGCAATGCGTTGTACACCGATGTGATACCGATGTATGTGGGAGAGCACGTTTTTGAAGCCGGAATTTACCTGCCTGCCGATGATGGTAAAGCACCGTTTGCCGTCCGCAGGGAAATCGGAGAAGCTGTTGCCAATGTTTTGTTGCAGGACGGACATGAAAATAAAACCTATGAAATTACAGGCAGCGAACTGTATTCGTACACCGATGTAGCTCAGGCTCTTTCGGAATTATCAGGCAAATCGGTTTCTTACACCAATGCCGACCCAACAGAGTTCACCGAAAAACTAAAGCAGTTTGGCGTTCCCGAATTTGCCATTTTACTAACCGCCGGTTTTGCAGAAGATCAGAAAAACCACCAGTTTGAAGAGGTAACAAACGATCTGGAAAACCTTTTGGGAAGAAAACCTTTGGCATTGAAAGAAGCATTAAAAGAAATCTATAAGTTGTAACAGCCCATACGACCTCATTAATGGTAAAATCTTACACCACCACACTCAGCATTTGCCGGGTGTGGTGGTGTACTTTAGACTATTTTTTTTTTTTGTTAGTTTTGCATATATAATTCATCTGACAGATTGATTAAGAATATCCAATATTTCTTCCCAGGTTAGATGCACATAAAAACGATGCAAGATTTTGAGTACATAAAAATTGTTCCTGACGAACGGCTCTCCGGTTTTGTGGAGAGTTTCCTGCTATGTGCCAATCATACCGATGAAGATAAAGAAGTCATTATTTTTCCCGATGGAAGAGTGGACATTATGTTTAGCTGTACAGATCAGGAACCATTGTTAGCCGAATTATTTAATCTGGATAAAAAAGCAAGGCGGTATATTGTCAAAAAGCAAACAAAGCTTTTTATGGTATGTCTTACCTTGCTCGGTGCCGAATACCTGCTCGGATACAACGGGACAGATTTTGAAAAAGATGAGATTCGGCTTCCCGCAGGTTTTTGGGATATTTCTAAAGAAGACCTTACAAGCTTAGATAGCTTTGCAGAAAAGGTTTCGGAAAAACTTTTGGAAATATTCCCGAAAAAGATGGATGAAAGAAAGCAACAGCTTTTTGAGCTTATCTATTCGTCAGGTGGTAAGGCGTTATCAAGTACCCTCCTTACAGCAAGAAAAACTCAAATGGCTAAAATCGCTTTTGGAACGAATTTCTTAATGACACAACCAAAGAACACTCCGTAAAAAATCAATTTAATTTTGACGATGGACATTACAAACCTTCCCGAAGATCTATGGGAACATAACGAAACTTATACTTCGGATTTGCAAATTTTCAATTACGAAGTGTATAAGAACGGTTCCAGAAACAAGATTGGCCTAAATAAAAATGTATTCAGTTTCTTATTGGATGGTAAAAAAAACATTCACTTTTCTAATGATATCATTTCAATCAATGAAACACAATCGCTACTTATCACATCTAATAATGTTTTGGTTACCGAACTGGTAGGTGTAAGTTCATACCGTTGTTTACTCTTCTTCTTTTCTCACAAAAACATCACCGATTTTTTATTGAAACATTCCCATTCTTTCAGTCAGAATGCCTCAGATAAAAAGATAACGGATATACCTTATTTCCTCTTAGAGAAAGACAATTTTATCATCCATTATATTCATTCGCTCCAACAGATTTTTGGTTTGCAACAATCTATCTCTCAAAAGATTTTGGAACTGAAATTTGAAGAAATAATGCTTTATCTGGCGGATAAATATGGGACGGTATTTTTAGATTACTTACATTATTTACTAATCAATGAAAGAGAATTATCATTTAAAATGGTAATTGAAAAGAACCTTTATACGAACTTGAATATTGACGAAATAGCCTTTCTGTGCAATATGAGTGCCTCTACTTTTAAGAGAAAATTTATAAGTATATACCAGAAATCTCCAGGGAAATGGTTTCAGCAAAAACGGCTTAACAAGGCCAAAGAATTGTTACATAATAACCAAGTCACACCTTCCGAAATTTTTATGGACTTTGGCTATCGCAGCTTGTCAAATTTTAGTGCAGCCTTTAAAAGTGAATTTGGGTATAGCCCCAACCACATCCACTCAAACTGACCTCTTTTCATAACTTATTGAACCAAACTAATAAACGAAGCAGCGCTGGTTTTTTCTAATTTTGTCTGATTGAAGAATTGTTTAACCAAAAAAATAAAAACAATGAAAAAATTAGGATTGTTAGTTCGGTTGGAAGCAAAGGCCGGCCAAGAAAAAAACGTTGAAGATTTTATTACAGGAGCATTACCGCTTGCTCTTGAAGAAGCCGGTACCGTTACGTGGTATGCATTCCGTATTGACGCTTCTACCTTCGGTATTTACGATACTTTTTCAAACGAAGAAGGCAGAGAGGCACACCTTGGCGGTAAGATCGCAAAAGCATTAATGGAAAATGCACCAGACCTATTGGCAACACCTCCGTCTATTGAAAAATTGGACATTTTAGCTGCCAAATAGCTTAAGATAATACCATTATATTTAAGGGAGGATTTTGCAAAAACTCAGCAAAATCCTCCCTTAATTGTTCAAAAAAATCTTCTCTTCCTCATTTTTTTAGATATCTAAAAAAATCAACCCAAAAAAGCTTACGTCCTTTGCATTATCAAATTTTAAAGAGATGCAAAAGGTAAAAGAAACCACGGATAAACACCTTGTCCTCGTTGCCGACAGCGATGGGATCAATACCGTTTTCCCGATGCTGGTGGAGCGGCTCAAAGATGACCGTTTGTATGGGGAGCATTTAACGCTGCTCTATGTTTCCGACAATTATGGGTTTGTCTTCAAAGAAGAACTGGATATCCTGACCAAACGTTTTCCAACTCGTTTTTTGACCTGCGTTTAAAGATGTTTTTCGATATAACCTTGATTTTTATAAGTACTATCGGACCAACAGTACGTACATGGACGATAAATACTTTATCAGAGGTAATTATGATATTAAATACACCCTTGACTCATACTATTTTGAATCAGATTCTAGTTTTTCTACTTCACACGATTTTAAAGTGGCAAAAATTCTTGCAAATGATTTAATTCAAGTTTATATAGAAAATCAGTTATTGAATTTAAACAAACATATAGGAATTGCGAACAGCGATATTGGAACGATGAGATTACAATGGACGGGAAGTAAAACAGCCTTAATAGAATTGATCTATGCGTTACAATCTTATGCTGTTTTTAAATGGGAAAGGCTGACATTAAAGCTATCGCTATATATTTTGAAAATGTTTTTGAAATTGATTTGGGTGATTTTTTACCATACGTACTTTGAGATAAGAAACAGAAAAATAAACAGAACCAAGTTTCTTGATTCGCTTAAAGATGCTATCATACGAAAAATGGATGAGCAGGACGAAAAATAGGATTGGATTAAACTCCAATCCTATTTTTTTATAATTTAGCATCTGATTTACAAGAAATTAGAAGAAAAGAAATGTTGTAAGCACCATTACTAAATCGTTACCTACTCCGATAAAGTCCTTTACAAACCAATATTGATGAGCTACTTTAGCTTTTTCTAACGTTTTTTTTAAAAAATAGTCCCGTAATCAAATATATTAGACCTATTATTTAACTTTTCAAATATTTAAACTTAGTTTCATCTGCCCCCACTCTAACTCAGCAAATGATTAACTGATTGCAATTTATAGCCGAGCGGACGATAGTACGCGAGGCTTTGGGCGACAGCGAAGCTTTCGCCAACGAACAAATCCCTTTCGCTAAACCCCTATCGGCATCGTCCGATAATCCTCCAAGTTCACAAACATCCCCCTTTGCATTATATAGCCATTACGCAGCATCGACCATAGCAGCGAAGCCCCCATGTTGGACAGTACCGAATTAACAAACAAGTCCTGTTGCTGTAATGCCTGAGCGAGCGAACAGCTCGGCAAACCGCTGTCCTCTTGGCTTTCCATATCGGGAAAGGTATCGAACACGTTGCCCATCCGTTCCATCGTTTCAAACTTTTCTGATTCGGGCTGTGCAATCTCCCCAATGGTCGACAGCAGCACTTGTCCCGAATACCGCCCGTTCCCGAAATCTAGTAGGTACAACGGTCTGTCCCGATGGTGGATATCCGCACAAAAGTTGTCGAGCCTGTTGCAGATATTCCGTCTAGCCGCTACGCTATCCACACTGGCAAGGGTAATGGTCGCAGGATTGCCGCTGTGCTGCTCATAGCGTTTGCTTTGTGCCTTCCAATTCGTCCCAAAGAAAAGGTTGACCCGATTGATCAGCGCCACCGCTTTGTTCATGCCCAGTTCGTTACCTGCAAACAGTTGTCTACCTAGATTGGCTTTGCTCACCTCGTCATGGTCGAACAGCGTGACCTGCAGACCGCAATGCCCCGTCTCTAGCAGCGCATAATTGATGCGAGCCAAGGCAGTCAACAGCGTGCTGCCCGTTCCCCCTGCACCCACTAGATGCACGGTAATGGCATTTGTCGGATTGACTAGCCAATTCGGCAGAAAATGTATCCTTTGCTTTTCCATCAGAGTATATTTTTAAGGGTGTATTTGTTCTTAGCGAGGTATTTGGTCGGAAAGGGCTTGCCACTCTGTTGCTGCAATTTCCACAGCTCGACCATCCCGATGCCCTTTGCTCCTCCATTGAACAGGGTATGGCTGAAGCTGCTGTCAAAGAAATACCTTTCCCATATAGCCAAGAACTCGGAAAGGCTCGCCTTTTGGGGAATGTTCCTTTTGACGCTTCCCAAGCAGACCTGTCCGCTGTCGTAGATATTAAAGAATGGGGCATGATAGAGGTGTGTGTCCATATTCGGGCGTTTATCACTTTTCAATGCCCAAAGGCTAAGGGCATGCTGACCCGCTTTCCAAAGCAGGGGCGGCACGTACATTTGCCCATCGGGTATCTGTAAGTCTGCCCGAAAGAACAGCCCTACCTTTTGGGCAGGGGTATGCCATACCACATTCCCCTCATTGCCCCTGTCGATATGTAACAGGTTTTCGGGATAGAGTTCCCTGCTGCGCTGATAGGCTGCCCGAAACTCCCCACTTTCACCCAAGCTATCGGCAAGGGACTGGCTCTCGGCAAGCGACAATGGATGTACATTGACCAAACCTCCGCTATCGTCCACGTCATAACTTTCGATATAATATTCGTACGCCTTGCCCCTGTAGAGCAGCAGCGCCTTGAAAGGCTCGTAGCCCTCTCCAATAATTTCTGTCAAATCTTTCATCTCTCCAAATCATGTATATTATCGCTCAACCTATGCAGCAGCCCGAAAAGCCGCTGCTCAAAACAGAATACTTCCGTAACCTGCACTTGTGGTGTATCAAAAAATTGGATATGCCTCGGCTCTTCCATCAAACTGCACTCGTTCAGCTCGGCATTGATGCAGTCCATGAACTGATCCTGTACCAACTGCCCGAAATCGTAGCAAAAATGCAGGTACTGCTCCCAACGGATGATGCCGTCATGCTCCTCTGCACCAAAAGGTTCGGAAATGGACGAGCCGATACTTCGCTCGGGATAGTCCCGATATAGTGCGAGGAAATCCGCTGCCGTTTTCAGCAAATCCCTTTCGGCATCGCTCTCCGCTTTGAACCCATTTACCCTAGTCCCGAAATCCGACAATGCGGATTTTTCAGAGAGCAGGTACAGCGATAGTTTGCCATCATGCCACAACTGTTCGAAAAAAGCTTCATGCGCTAAGCGTTCTCCCTCGTCCTCGGCATAGCCATCCTCGCTCCACCAATCGGACAGCATTTCATAGATACCACCCAAATAGCCGTAGTCGTTTGCAAAATGAGGTACGCCCACCACCTGCAAGAGATAGGCAAAGACCGATTGCAGCAGCTCCCCGACCTGCCTGCGCTTTCCATTCTCCAAGAGGTTCAACATCGGCAAAATGGGCAGATAGAACAGCGTAGATTGGATACTGAAAGTCTGCACCGTTGCGAGACAAGTTTTTCCTTCTATCTCCAATAGCCGCAGGTCGACTTGATGTCCCCTAGCTTTCAGCCCCTGCATCAAACTTTCCAAATCCTTGGCAAGGTTAAAGGGAAAGGGCAGCCTACTCCTAGGGGGCTGCGCCATTCCGTAAAGGGAACAGAGATTTCCCGCCGAAGCATAAAAATCCCGTTCCATCCTACAGGTAGCTGTAGGGTCTACCGTTGCTTCCCCTGTAGCAAGCGGATAGAACCGCTGCGCTAGAAAAGCAGGGGCAGCATTTTCCTTGGCGCGCCCCTTTGGCGCAGTTTTTCGAGTTCCCCCTTTTCCAATGGTCTGTCCCATCTTTCCACCGCCCTTGCGAGCTGTTGGTGCAGCGTCCATTGTGCCGAGTACTTCGTGACCTCGGCAAGCCCTGCTATTTTCCGCTTTTTCATCCCTTAGTCCCCAAGGTGGTAACGAACCGATACTGTACTTCATCCTCTTGAATATTTGGGCCCTCGATATGGGCGTTGGTCAATATGGGATAGCTCCCTGCGTAGAAGTGCTTCACTTCCTCGGGGCTGTACCTGTTTTCGGGGTCGGCAAGTTTCATGTCCCTGCCGCCCGAGGTAAAGAGGAACACCCTCGGCAATAATTGTGTCGTCATGATAGTTCAAAAATTAAGTGGTTTGTAAAAGGGACAATTGCCTGTTGCGCTCGTTCAGCACCTTGCGCAGTCCGTCGAGTTCCGTCGCTTTGTCGGGAAACTCCTCGTTGCTCGGCAACAGGGCAAGCGCATCGGCATATTTGCATTGCCCGTTCAGCTCCTTGGCCTTGGCAATGATCTCGTCATAGCGTTTCTTTTTCTCCGCCTTGTCCTCTACTTTCGGCTTGGCGGCAGCCGCATTTGCCGATTTGGCTGCCGCCCGATTTTTAAGGTCGTTCTTGGCATTTTCCAAACTCTCCAAATGCGCCTGCAATTCCACGAACAGCTTGGCGGTATTCTCCGCAGGGGCGGCAATCGCCCCAAAGAAACCACTGTCGAGTTCGGCAGCCGTCCCCTTGAACACCAAGGGGGCGAGGGCGGTCGTCCCACCCTCAAACAGCACCGACACCAATAGTCCCTGCTCCCCATCAAAATTGATGGTCAGCTTCCACGCCCCTGCCCTTGGCAGTGCGCAGACCTGTGTAAAAAAATTCGTTTCCATCCTAATCTTCCTCTTCATCCTGATCCTCCATCGGCTCGATCTGCCCGATATTGATATCCACCTGTGCGAGCCAATACTTGGTCACCTCCTCCAGATCCCCCAACCTGTCTGCATAGGGGCGCAGCCTTTCGGTCAGCAGCTCCAGATCATCCGTCCGCCAATCATAGCAACTGGCGCAGTAGTTCCCATGGGTGTCAAAACTTGCATCGTTCTGAATATCAAAGCCCGTCAAATCTTCGATTTCCTGCCTAGCACTTTGCAGAACCGCATCGAACACCACATAACAGGGGTCAACATCCTGTAGCTTCATCCCACATTCCCCTGCAAAGTTCTGCACCTGCTCAAATGCCCAATCCGCATCCTCCCCGATCTCCAAGGCCACCTCGATCGCCCTTTTCACGTCCAAGTAACCATAGGGACAGAAACTGTCCCTAAAGTCTGCAATCTGATTTTTCAGATAAGTTTCATCCATCGCCATCACACGCCCCCTTTCTAGAATGGTAAATCATCCGTTTTTGCCTCGCCTCTTGCCTGCTCCAAAGCAGACGGCACTTTCTCCGGCAACACCTCGTCCCCTACGACCACCATCCCACTTTGGGCAGCAGCAGCCGAAGCCCCGAACAACTTGATGTCCGACACATGGAAATTCAGCCCCGCCTTCGGCTGCCCATCATTTCCCATATAGGCATTGATGCCCACACGCCCGAACACCTGCACCACATTGCCCTTTCTCAAATAATCGGCAATGCCCACACCCCTAAAATAGCCGCAGTCAAAAAAGGTCGCAACCTCCCTGCGCTCGCCATCCACCATGAACCTGTCGTTCACCGCCACCGTAAAACCTACCACCTTTTTGTCACCCTTTACTGTCCTTACCACTGCATCAGCGGTCAATCTTCCTGTAATTTCCATCACATTTAACTTTTAATTAAAAAATTGGTTAATTGGCTTCCTTTCAGTCGTGAATTCTTTTCAAAAGAAAAAACGGAAAAAAAGAAAGCAAAGAAGTCCAGTGGACGGAGGCGCCACGGAGTACTATAAGTCCCGAAGGGTGTTCCCGATGCCATCGGGAACATTATGCGTACGCAGTAAGCGGACGTACACGACATTCGCCGCCTTTTTATCCGTTTCGTTGAAAAGATAGTTGGGTAATCTTATACCGGTAAAAAAAAGCGGATATCCTGCCAGCGGATAGCTACCGCAGATAGATAGATCAACCCAGGCGCCTGGCCAATTCTACGGCAGCCGCTACCATTGTAGACTTGGCCTCACCGATCCCATCGAACAGTTGCAGTCGTTCACAGCTCGCCCGCGACAGTCCATCCAGTCCACCAAAAGCCTTCAGTAGTCGCTCAGCAAGCTCCAGCACCGATTCGCCCGCCGAACCCGAACCCAACAGAATTGCCAAGAGCTCCGCATCCGCCAACACGCTCGCCCCTTCACGTAACAAGCGTTCCCGAGGACGTTCCTCGACAGGCATCGCAGCCATCCCCCGAACTACAGCATTGGGAACTACCTTAGGTGGCAGCCCATCCGCATGCGCCGCATGATGGCAGAGTGAGGAAAGCCCCTGTATCAACAAGGGCAGATCCTCCTCAAAAACAATCACATGGTTGCGTACAAAACGCCCATCGGCCTGTCGGTCACTCCGGGTAATCTGGATAAACAGCGTATCATTCGCCGCCCGTTTAAAATCCAAAAAATAATGTTTCCTGCCAGCAGAAAAAGCCTCGCTGGCCATATTGAACCTTTCCATAAGCCTCCTTTTTGATCCAAAGTTCCCAAAGCGAAAAGCAATAGCCGTACGCAAAATAAAATAAACGTTTCAAACGTTTATAAAACGGATAACCAAAACATAATCAAATGGATATAGGAGGCAGACAGATCCCGACCGGACCCATCCCATGCCAATACTGCGGCAAAGAGCTCTTCGGCAGGACCGACAAAAAATTCTGTAACGATACCTGTCGTAACCGCTACCATGCCCAGTCAACCAAGCGTAGACAATGGGGAGACCCCCCATACGTAGGCAAGATCACCAGACAATTGCAACGCAACCGTCGGCTATTGCAGAACGCCATTCCCTACACCAGCGAGACCGCCATCGTCACCAGGAACCAACTTGCCGAACAGGGCTTCGACTTTCGCTTCTATACCAATATCCTAGAGACCAAAAAGGGCACCTACCACTACAGCTACGAATACGGTTGGCTCCAGATCGAGCCCAACAAAGTGCTGGTAGTCCGCACGAACATTTATGACGATTTCACATTTGCATCCTGAACCTATGGTAAATCGCTCAAACCCTAATCAACCGTGGTAGTTACGTAGTGGATATAAAAAAGCCAGGTAAATGAATAGATATACGATCATTATCAAGTACCAACCGCTACGCCTATTGTACAGCCAAATTAAACTTAAGGCTGACTTCGGAACTACAATTGGTTCTCTGGCCAATGCACCGGTATCGGGGAGATACCATATCAATAATTTGAAATTTGATGTATTGAATGCGAAACATCCAACCCCATAAATGATATCCCTGATCAAGAAGGGGATCAATAAAAACAGTCTTCGCTATTTTAATCGATTAAACTAATTCACGATATCGATCGTCACTTTGCAGTAGGAAAATTAAGGCAACAAAAGCTTCCAGTCCTGCCCTGACAGATAACCATACGGCCGCGGCCCTCTTTTAGAAACTTTAGCATCCAATATCCCAAGCAGAGCTAATTTAACAAATATCATTCTTTTTAAGCCTAATAAAAAAATAGACACCAAGTTGCAACTAACAAGGCCAGTGCTGCGAACTGGTAAACTAAAGATAAACTTACGTCGGCATCTTTCAGCGCACCACCTACATACACCATCATACCGCCAACAATCGTACTCAGAAAGTTCAAAACCCCATAACCGGTCGCAATGTATTTTGCGTCGGCCACCTGACGCAAAATAGGCATTAAGTTGGCATCGTTAAAGCCTCTCGCCAAACCAAATACCACCATAGCAATAATAGCGATGTTCATTACGGTTGTCGACGCCATTAGAAACAAAAACGGTGCGCCTAAGGTAAAACCGATAATCAGCATATATAGTCGTCCTTTATTGTTTTTCCGCGTCCATCTATCTGCCAAAATACCACCCAGTATCACCCCTATAAATGAACCAATCTGGATATATCCTGTTGCCGAAAGTCCGGCCTCGCCTAAGTTGAGGTTAAAGTGATCTTTCAAAAAAGTAGGCAGCCAACCGTTTACTAGCCAATTTACCATTCCTAAAATGGCAAAGTAAAAAAGCAAAATATAAAATGATGATACCTTAAACAACGCTTTTAAAGCCCCAGTAGCAGTAATTTTTACTGTTTCTAAAATAACATTTTCTTCCTTTTCTTCTACAGGCGCTTTGTAATCCCTCAATAAGAACAGCAGTAACAATGCATAAACGACACCGAATGCGCCAAAAATATGAAAACCAGAACGCCAACCCCACAATTCGGCAACATAACCACCAATTCCACCCAATGCCAAGCCCGCATACAATCCACTCATGTGCAAACCCGTAGCTAGCGACCGTGTTTTTCCTCTATGGTAATCGGTTATGAGTGCTAATCCTGCCGGGATGTAACAGGCTTCACTAATCCCCATTAAAAAACGAGTTAACAACATCTCCTGAAATGAACTTGCGTAGCCGGTCCACAAGGTTACAACGGACCAAACCATGACGCTAAAAACAATCGTTTTCTTTCTACTGTATTTATCTGCAATAAAGCCTCCAAATGGACTAAATATACCGTACGACCATAAGAATACGGCAGTAAGCAGTCCGAATTGCGCATCATTCAACGAAAAAATCCGCTACAATGGGATCTCTCATTGAAGTAATTAAAATACGATCGAGATAATTTAAAAATGCAACGATCCAAAGCAGCGCTACAACAAGCCATGCGTAGGTGGGCGTATTATTCGTTTTTGTCATTTAGATTTTTATTTAACAGTGGGTCTAGCGATGAGTACGTTCGGTGTTCTGGTTGCTGGCCTTACTTCGCCACCGGGCAAAACTACGTTCCCGTTCCATAGGGTAAATGTCGTGGTAACTGGCGACCAAGTACTACCATTTGGATTTTTCACTGCGTCAGCTTTCTTCTCCGTAAAAACCTCAGCATCGCTAACCCATTTATTTTGCAAAGTATGGTAGGCTAAAATTTGCTTAGAAAAACCTGGGTGATTTTCTTTTAATTCTGCTCCCTTTGGGGCTAAAACACCATCATCTCCACCAAAAACTAATAATTGCTGGTGCGAAAAATAAGCTGGCGAGGGGTGCAGCAGCAACCGCACTAGGTAAATCTTGAATTTGCTCCCAGCCTCTATTAGGAACATATTTATAAGCATCTTTCAAATATTTACGCTGTCCATCTACCAACTCGACGCCACTTAACAAGTAAACTGCTTTTCCATCACTTCCCGCCACACTCAGCATTCTGCTAGGCCCGGGCCAGCTTGGCAAAACCTCCCATTTAGCAGTCGGATTGGATAAATCCAATGCCCAAAAATTAGTTGTTGCTGTTTTTGCATCAGCAGTAACTATACCACCCATAACGTAAATGGTATTATTTAATAGCACCGCAGAGGTATTGGCAATTGTAGTAGGCAAATCGGGCAGGTTCTCAATCATCAACTTCTCATTTACATAATTTAACTTGTAAACTTTTTGCTGATGACCTTGCTCATTACTTCCACCTAAAATTATTAAGGAGTTGTCCCAATTTACGGATGCACCATACCCCAGTTTTATTGGCAGTTTCTCACTAACAATCCATTTATCCTTTGCCGATTTTAAAATGAAAACCTGATCTGTCCAAGCTTTCGCACTGCCAGTCCATGGAGCTCCACCGTCGGGAAAGTTGGCACCGCCGGCTACGATTAATGCCCCATCGGCTACGCCGGCAAAAGAACCGGCGAAACCAATGTTATCTGGAATATTTGGCAGTTTACGCCATGTCAAATCAATTTTATGTTCTTGCGCAATACAGCCAGTTATAGACATATTCATCATTAAAATCAGGATAATATTTTTCATTATAAATTTTTAAGCGCAGTAACCTCAGCTTGAGTTAAGGCCTTTTTATAAATAATCAAGTCATCAATCAAGCCGTTAAACCTGTTGGTAAAACCAGTGGCGGTTTCCTGCATTCCAATTTTGAATACACCTTCGTTAGAAGTTACTTTTAATCCGTTAGTAGCGCTTCTGTCTGCAACTTTTACACCATCAATATAAATGGTTGTTACCAGCCCCTGTCTAATAGTTACAATGTGATGCCAAACATTATCATTAGTTGTTGCAGCAGATCCGTTAGCCGCCGTTGTCAAGTTGATGGTTGAACCACCGGCGGCATCCTCTGTAGAAAAAGATGTCAAGTTAGTTGCTGTGCCTCTGATCCTTAGCCATGTTTGGTTATCGCCACTGCCCTTTCCGCCACTTTCTTGCCAAACCATTGCACTTGCGGTAGTAGCTGTTTTAATCCATACAGACACCGAATAATCTCCAGTTCCAAAGTTCATTGCAGGATGATCTGCTACTGTAAATCCTCCAGTAGCTCCAAAACCACCTGTTCTACCCACTACGTTATTTCTATCGGCAACGTCAAATGCCACCGTACCAAAAGGTGTTGAAGCTAACTTAGAGGGGCCAGCATCATTGATATTTCCATCCAAAGGATAAAATGCCGTTAACGATCCGCCTGGTACGACTACAATATAACCCGATTTTTCTACAGTTGATGACTTTGCAGTATTCGAAGCCACCAATTTAACTTTGTATCTACCAGCCGTATTATAAATAACGGTTGGATTTTGTTGTGTAGAGGTAGTTGTTGTTGCACCTTCAAACGTCCAATTCCAAGCGGTTGCTGTACCTATTGACTTATCACTAAATTTGATGCTTCCACCAGTATAAGTTGCATTAAAGTCACTTGTAAAATCTGCTTCGACCGATGTAATGTCGATCACCGTAAGTAAATTGTTTTTTACCACAGTAGCCGAACCTTTAGGGTTGGTAACCACCAAAGTTACCGTATACACTCCTGGAACAGTAAATTTGATAGCTGGATTTTGCTGATCGGAGGTAATTACAGTAGTGCCCGATTTAAACTCCCAAGCCCATTTGGTAGGCATTCCAGCACTTGCATCGGTAAAAGTAACGGTTTCGTCCTGTCTAATTGTAGTTGAACTTGCCGTAAAATCAGCTGCTACATCACGATAGTCAACTGTGATGTAAGCCGTTCTTCTTTCAATGGCCGATGTCTTTGCATTTTTAATTTCTAAGCTAACGGCATAATTTCCAGGCTGATTGTAAACCACCGTTGGACCAGACAGATCTGATTTCGCCGGCAATCCGCCTTCAAACTCCCAGTTCCAAGATGAAGGCTGACCTGTCGATTGGTCCACAAACGTTACACTTTCGCCCGCCAGGATTTTTTGCGAGGCAACCGTAAAATCAGGCTTAATTGCCGTCATCTCATCTTTTTTGCAACCCATTAGGGCGGCAATCAGCAAGATGAAAAATGATAAAAGTTTAAGTCTCATAATTTTAATTCTCTAGAACGACAACATGATTAACAATATTGAAAAAGTCTATTTCTTCTAATGAGGATTTGAATTTCTGTTCCTCTTCTGCAGTAAGGGCAACCAATGGCAATCTGCAAGTGCCCAACTCGAAACCTTCCATTTTCATGATCGCACGCTGTGCAGGTATTGGCGGATATTTAACCAACTCGCGAACCATATTTACAGCATTCAACTGCATTGCAGCGGCCTCTTGCAACTTGCCTTGACGGAAAAGCTCCATCACTTTCAAATAAATTGGCGCCGCAAACGTGTAGGTGCTACCAATTGCTCCCTGCGCACCTACAGCCAATGCGGGTAAAAGCATTTCATCAAAACCAAACAAAATATCGTATTTACTGTCTTGATAGTTTAAACAAGCTTGGTATTCGTGTAAGGTTGATGCCGTGTATTTAATACCAGCCAGCGTCGGTATATCCTCTTTAGCTTGTGAAAGGAATTCTATCATATCTAAAGCTACACCCGTTAAGGTTGGGATATTGTAATAGTAGAATGGTGTATTTGGCGCCGCCGAAGCAATCTCCGCCATACTATTCACCAGGTTTTTAACCGTAGAAGGTTTGAAGTAAAACGCAGCTACCGACGAGATGGCATCTGCGCCAATCTGCTCTGCGTGACTGGCCAACTTTCTGCATTCGGCAATAGAGCTATGGCCCACATGCACCAGCACCAAAATTCTTTTATTGGCCGCTTTCACATAAGCTTCGGCAATTTGTTTGCGTTCGTCGATGGTTAAATTAGGTCCTTCCCCGTTAGTCCCACATATAAAAACCCCAGAAACACCGTCACGTATCATTTTATCTACGATAGCCGGAATAATCTCCAAATTGATACTCCCATCGCTATGATAAGCCGCAAAAGTGGCGGCAATTAATCCTTTTATTTTGTTCATTTTCTTTTAAAATCTAATTATTAACCAGGTCTTTCAATTCAATGGTCTGGAAAACCAAATCAGCCTGACTGCTTTCGTAAAGCACACCTATCGTATTGTTATTTATGGAGGTCATGCAGGAGTAGCCTCTGCCTTTCCATTCATCAAGCAGAACTTTAGCCTCCCAAGTTTTACCATCATCTTTACTAGCCTTTACCGTAATAAAGTTTCTAGCCACTTTAGAGTTAGGATTGCAAAAAAGTAGAACCGATTGTGTCTTACCATTCCTGGTATAATCGTGCCTAATGATACTCGCCATACAGGTTGGTTCTTGTAAGGCTTTGTGCGAAGTTTCATGTTCACGCCAAGTTTGTCCCAAATTATTCGTCACGGCAATTGCCCTTCCGTTATGGCTACTGGTATCGGTACGATTGGAATTTGCACGCATGTTTAGCATTACCGTACCATCCGTTAATTCAACCGCCATATTTTCTGTGGTTTCTTCGTTTACCGCAGCATTGCTAGTCTGCCAAGTTTTTCCACTATCCTTGCTGTAGGTAATGTTCGAAAAAGGTTTTCCTTTTGCATCCCTACCTTGTGTTGGAATAACCAATGTGCCATCTTTCAGCGTAATTCCCTGCCCTGGCGCCGGTGCCCAAAGCCACCACTCCTCTTTTTTGGCCATCTTTGTGATGTTGATTGGTTTACTCCAGGTTTTACCATTATCGGTACTTTTTACAATTAAAAACTGTGCGGTCTGTTTTACATCGAAGCCAGGTTGAGAACCTTTCGTCTTCCACTGATGGTTCCAATCTTCGCTCTTTTCGCTCAGTCCTTCTACCCAAACACCTTTATCGTTAATTACGCCGTACATCCACAAACCTGCCACATAAATATCGCCCGAGTTCTTGTCAACCAGAATACAAGCATCAGAAACGCCGTTAAATTTTTGAGGCAAGCCGCCCCATTCGCCCATATCCAATACCACTTGCATTGGGAACCAGGTTTTACCCTTGTCGGTACTTCTAGATAAACCGATATCGATATGCCCTTGCAAATCTCTAGCAACAGTATATCGAGCATCGTAAATGGCCAGCAGACTTCCATCTTTGGCCGTTGCCAATCCCGGTATGCGGTGACTTAAAACCTGATCTTGATTTTTTTGTCGCAATGCGATGGCCACAGCTTGTTTAATTGCCTGCGGTTGATTTGGCTTAATCTGCTTTCCATCTAACTTAACATCAGCTATGCTTAAATTCAAATGATGTTGCAAGTCTGCAGATTCTTTTAACTTTAAGGTTAGCCAGAAATAGTTATTGCCTGCTTTCAGCGCAAGATTTCCATTGAGCTTAATTTGCTTACCTTTTTTTGGCATAGCCGATGAAAAAACAGTAGCTTTTTGGACTTTTGCATCATTTACAAATGAACTATCCTGATTTAACGCTAAAAGCTGAATATTTTCGATGTCGCCAATATTTTCTGGGATGTTTACTGTAACTGCATTTAGCTGACCAGCTTCAGGAATCTCTACTGCCAAACGCAATACGGGATTTACCTCTTTCCCCTTTAATAGTGGCAACTGGTATTTCTGTTGTTTTGCCGTTTGCGCTAATAAATCCGAAGCAAAAAAGCTCAAACAGACTAGGGTTAATATTTTGATCTTTCTCATCCTATCCTATTTAAAATCCGAAGCGTTAACTGTTTTAAAGGCAATTCCTTCCGAAGACCTGGTCAGACCTGCTTCGTAAAGAATTCCAATCTGATTAGCTTCTATCATAACCAAATCCGAGTATGCGGACATTCCAGTATAAACTGAATATGCTTTTGGCCAAGTCACACCATCATCTGTGCTCATCTTAATCGTCATATTTGTTCTAGTAATGCTAGATGGATTAGAAAAAAACAAAGTGTGTTGACCACCAATGGTTGAGTTGATAATACTGCCCTGACAAACCGGATCAACCAGAGATGCCGCATCTACCGGCGTGCTCCAAGTTAGGCCACCATCAGCGCTAATGCTTTTCATCCTCAGATTATTGTTATTACTTACACGCATATTCAAAATCAAACGACCATCTGCCAATTCCGCTACCGTACTTTCGTTGGGGTTGACGCTAATTGGTGGAGTTACCCCTCCCAATTTCCATTTTTCACCATTGTCATCAGAGTAGATCACATGCGAATAGCCCTTTCTACCAGCGCCAGTCTCTATGTTATCGCAAGGAATAACCAAACGACCTTTGTAGGCACCTTTGCTCATTTGTATGCCATGGCATGGCCCCGTAGCGTACCATCCCCAAGCCGCTAATTTTACATCGGCAGTTATTTCTTTAGGGTTTTCCCAAGTCTGTCCATCATCTGTTGATGCTGTTTTGAATACCCTACGTGTATCCTTACTCGTACCATTATTGATTGTTCCGATATCATCTGTTCCCAGATTCCAGGTCATTAGCAAATGGATTTTACCCGTCGTTTCATCCACTACTGGTGCCGGATTTCCGCAGGTATTTTCTCCATCGCTCCAGATTACTCGCAACGCACTCCATGTTTTGCCTTTATCAGCTGAGCTTTTCACCACCATGTCGATATCCCCCTCGTCACCGCAACCCGTTTTTCTGCCTTCGGCAAAAGCGAGCAAAGTACCGGCCTTTGTCTTGATAATAGCCGGAATGCGGAAGCAGGTATAACCTCCTTCATTTGATTTAAAGATATGGGTGTAGCCCGAATTGCCCGGATCGGTATTTACTACCGGTTTAGGTTCGGCAATGGGGCCGGTTTCTTTTCCGCAACCGATGAATATGGCAAAAGCTATAATTGTTAAGCCGAAGCCAATGTTTTTGACAAATGTCGATCTAATTTTAATTAACATAACCGTCTGTTTGAGCTAAGTTTGGATTAAGGAATATCTGGGTATTAGGTATTGGCGAGAACAAGGGCACATTTTTACCTAATAAGTTTGGCACTTCGGTATATACATCTATGGTGCCACCAAAATGGAATCGGACCAGATCAGGCCAACGTTTTAGCTCCATCCAAAACTCCCTGGCACGCTCGTTTAGCAGTTCCTTTTCAAAGGCAACCTTATCTAACGAGCCAGTATAAAGTCCAGTTCCAGCTCTGAACCTAACTTTGTCCAATTCTGTTTTGGCTTCAGCAACTCGGTTTAGCGCCGCCAAAGCTTCCGCTTTAAACAAAATCATTTCTGCAGCACGGTAGAGTACAATCTCATTATCAAAATATCGGTCGTCTGGATGTAAAGTACCTCTAAACTTATTATCAAATATGCCCGTAACTGCATTTGTTGCATCTACCGCAGCGATAAAAGAGTTTGCCTTTCTTACATCATTATTGGCAAATAAACTTTGAATCTTATCGCTTGGCGCATACACGCTACGTGCCCCATTTTTTGCAAAGGGAATCTGTGCAACGTTGGTGGACGCAGCAACGAAAATATCCCTTGGCTTTAATCTGCTTCCATATTGGTCAGATTTTTCGTCTCTTAAAAAATAAAGTGCAAATATTACTTCGGCGTTTTTCCTATTATCTGTCGCATGTATCTTGCTAAAGTCCGGCAGAATAGTTACCCCTGATGCCAAAGCTAAATCAGCTGCCGCAATCACTTGTTCCAAATCAGCATTACCGCCGTTCAAAACCTTTGCTTTCCATAACAATGCATCGGCTTTTAAGGCATATGTTGCAGGTTTGGAAATCCTGTTCTTGTTTACAAATCCATTTTCTGGATATAATCTCAACGACTGTTCGATATCTGCCAAAACCAAAGCCATTACTTCACTGGCAGGTGCACGAGCAGGTAGATCTCGGTCTGCGTTTTCTGTTGGCTGTAAAACGATAGGCACATTGCCCCAGATTCTCAGTAGCGAAAAGTAAGTATGTGCCCTGACAAAATATGCTTGCGCTAAAGCACGGTCAATATTTGCTTTTGTACCCGTCGTGATTCCAGGCGCATATTTGATCACCAAATTACAATGGTGAATGAGATTGTAAAAGTTGATCCAGTTAGGCGCATTTAAAGGTGTTAGATTTTGTGCCCAGGCCGTTGTAGTTGCCCCTTCTAAACCAAGGACAAAGACATCTGACCTGTCTTCAAAATAAAGCGTAGTATTAAGTAGGTTTCTAAAATCAGCATTGATACCGGTCATGTAACCAGTCACATCGCCTTCGGCTTTCCAATAGTTCTCGTTTGTAA
The DNA here is from genome assembly GCA_029231635.1 of Ditylenchus weischeri. Lineage (NCBI taxonomy): Eukaryota > Metazoa > Nematoda > Chromadorea > Rhabditida > Anguinidae > Ditylenchus > Ditylenchus weischeri. Next base: position 10,449 of record JAMRYI010000585.1, on the reverse strand, counting down.
TGCTCGAAACCGGCGGCGCATCTAATATTTTCTTACAACTGCCAAACACTGCCAAGCAGCCGATAACGGTATATATGTAAAGTTGCTTTTTCATAATTGCTTAGATAACTGATTAAAATGTAAAACTCGCACCAAAATTGTACTGTCGTGGACGTGGGTATGAACCTTGGTCGTTACCCGTAAAAATCTCAGGCATTAAACCGTCGTATTTAGTTAAGTAGCCGATGTTATAAACGCCAGCATATAGGTTAACCGCCGAAATGTGCGCTTTCTTTAAAAAGTTGGCTTGTAATCTATAGCTTAAAGATATTTCTCTTAAGGCCAAGAAATCTCCTTTTGAGTGGTATAACGAGTTGGCTGTGATGTAACCTGAGGATGAAGCCAAATTATTACCGTTTCTTAAGTGGTTTCTGTAGTTATAATCTGCATCACTTTGTACAGTATACTTGGGGATCGTTGCAATATCGCCCGGATTGTTCCAAATATTCCCACCCATAACTTCACTAAGCGTCATGTTATTATTTCTTGCACTGCCTAACGACCTTCCCTTAAATGAATTGTCTATTACGTGACCGACCGCAAAATCTGCTACCACACGCATGGTCAGGTTTTTAAAGCTAAAAGTATTTACCATACCACCAGTTTTATCTGGTCTGATGTAGCCCATGAAAACCATGTCTCTACTGTCGATAATTCCGTTGCCATCGACATCTTCCCAAATGGCATCACCACCTTTTTTGACACGGTTGTTTGCCTCCACGTCTTTTGGTGCATTGGCAGCATCGGCATCCGTAGCATAAACACCAATCATGTGATAAGCCCAACGACCTCCGTAACGTTCGCCTTCTGCAGTTCCGCCAACTTTAACGTAATCATTTAAACTTTTATCGAAAACAACGTTACCTCCTATACGATTTTTTAGCTCTCCATTATCGGGCAGCTCTACAACAAGCGACTTGTTATAAGAGAAAGTCAAATTAACATCCCAAGCAAAGTTTTTGGTTTTAATCGCTCTCGCTGCCACCTCAAAATCGAAACCTGCAGATTGGATGGTGCCAAAATTACTTACAATTGAACTGAAACCTGATGTAGCATCTAAGGGCTTATTAAAAATCCTATCCGTTGTCCTTTTGTTATAGTAATCAACCAACAGGGTAACCCTATCTTTAAATAAACCAACATCTGCACCAACATCAAACGATGTGGTAGTTTCCCAAATCAGGTTTTTATTAGCCAACCTGGTATTTAAGATACCAACCTCTCCCAGATAGTTGTTTCCGATAGCATACTGACCTTGGGTATCGAATATCGATAATTCGTTTTGACCAGCCTGCCCCCAACTGCTACGTAACTTAAAGGTTGAAACGTATTTTGTCAATGGTTTGAAGAACGCCTCATGGTGCATATTCCAACCTGCGGAAACCCCCGGAAACAAAGCCCATTTATTTTCTTCCGAGAACTTAGACGAACCATCCTGCCTTAAACTTGCCGAAAAAAGATACTTCCTATCGTAATCGTAATTTACGCGGGCAAAAGCACTCATAATGATATCGGCATCAATGGTTGTTGATCCTCGCTGTGTTAAAACAGAGGTCGCATTTACTGTCCGGATATTATCCGTTGGCGCTCCATAGCCTGATGTAGCTATGTTATAGTTATAGTTGTTGATATAACTGGCTCCCAAGATGGAGCTCGTATGGTGTTTACTTCCGAAATCCTTAACATAATTGAAAACCCCGTCCACCTGCGCCTGTCTGATAAATGAATGTTCGGCAGATGCATTTCTATTAATGTTCACCTCGTTATAAGCTTCAAAAGCATTCGATATTCCTTCTGTAGTAAACCAATAAACTGCTGGCTTAAAGGTTAAACCGGGCGCCATCTTCCAAGTTGCACCTAGGTTAAAAGTAGAACGATAGACTTTATTGTCGCTGTACTGATCCCTGTAATAGATTTCGTGTTGCCTATTTCTAAAAGAAGTTACCCCCTCCCCAGGTGCCGGCAATCCGTTTTCGTAGGTAGAACGATAGGTGAACGGCATAGTCACCGATCTCGATAACACGTTTTGAATATTGCCGATACCATTACTTTGTCTCAATACATAGTTGATATTGGTATTTAATTCCCAGCTATCGCTTAACTTGTACGTACCGTTAAGTAAAAAACTATAATTCTTATAGTCGGTACCAGAAACAATACCCTGCTGATTTAGGTGACCTAAACTCAAATAATAGGTAGATTTCTCGGTTCCTCCGCTAACGTTTACGTCATATTCATTGCGTAGGGCATTTTGAAAGGTTTCGTTTTGATAGTTTGTTTCCTTAAAAATCAAGTTTTTATTGGTTACCGGATCTACCATAGTGGTCCAGCCTTCGTTATCTATCAAATTGCTTACATATTCTTTACCATAATTGGCGATATAGGTATCTAAAAACTCCAATGTATTTTTGGTATTCCTGGCATTGCCAGTAGACATGCCGTAGGTGCCATTATTTAGAAATTGACCCGGATTAGAGGTATTGAATTTCTGCGTATTTAGCCTACTGATATAAATATAATCCCTTGCACTGGTAAAATCGTACTCATTTCCTTGTCGCTCTAGACCAGAAGTATACTTAAAAGTGATATTTGGTTTAGCATTTTGCTTACCAGATTTTGTTTTGATGATGATCACCCCATTTGCAGCTCTTGCTCCATAAATCGCAGTAGATGCAGCATCTTTTAGAACCTGCATCGATTCGATGTCATCAGCATTGATATCACTGATGTTGCGCATGTTACCTACAATTCCGTCAACGATAAATAATGGTGCATCGCCTTCTGGTGAAGTTGAAGCGCCACCACGTATAAAAATCTGGGGATTGGCACCCGGTTGTCCGCTCGAAACCTGTAATGACAAACCTGCAACTTTACCCTGCAACTGATTTAATGGATTGGCAGCCGGTGCGTTTTCAAATTCTTTAGCACTGACCCTACTGATAGAATTGGTAACCGTCGATCTAGATTGTTCTCCATATCCTACTACAACCACCTCATTTAGGCTACTCACATCATCAGCTAATGCAACGCTTAAGTTGGTCTGCCCGTTTACTGCTACTTCTTTGGCTTGCGTACCAACGTAAGTAAAAACTAAAATACCTTTCCCATTTGGCACGTTGATAATAAACCTGCCCTCTACATCTGTAACTGCCGAAATATCCGTGCCTTTTAGCTTTACACCAACACCGGGCAAGGTTTCGTTGTCTTTCGCAGATTTTACAAAACCAGAAACTTTTACGGAATTCTGCGCCAGCGTATCGAGCGCAAAAAGACATAACATGGCCAGAAGCCAGCAAGTAATTTTTTTGTTCATAACAGTTATTTATAAATTGGTATTTAGTCTTTATGTAGGACATATCAAATGTGGGAAGTATTTTTTACAAAACCAAATACTATTTCCATAAAAAATTAATTATCAGACTAAAATTCAATAAAAAGGCCCATAAACATTGTTTACGGGCAGTGAATTAACGTAATGATAAAAGTGTCTTTACTTTAGCCGATCGAAATGTGGTTGCAAATGTGCCTGCATCCCCTTCTTAAAATCTTCAACCGTTCCTGTCTTTAAGATTTCAACCAAATCAAGGTGGCTTACCGAGCCCTTGGTTGGTTTTTGCTCCAATGTAACCACGTAATCGAAAATAGGCAACAACATAATCTGAAAACGTTTTAAGGTATCATTTCCGGACATCTCATACAATTTTCCATGAAAGGCGATTTCATTTTTGATACGAAAGGAATTGTCGTTATTTACTTCTTTCTTTGCAATACTCTCCAACTCTTTGATATCCTTGTCGGTTTTGCGGATGTAAAGCAATTCGGCTATGCCCATTTCTAAAACTAAGCGCAACTCAAAAATATCCTGCAAAGTTCCGTTATCAATAATTAGCGGGTCCAGTACTCTTTCAAATGTTCCCAAAATATCTGGACGAGCCAATATCATACCCCGTTTTTTCTTGGTTTCTATCATACCAAGCATTCTTAGTCTGCTTAAAGCTTCTCTTAGAACGTTTCTGCTCACGCCAAGTGCTTCGGCTAATTCCAGCTCCTTTGGTAGCGCATCGCCAGGCCTAAATGATTTTTTCTTCAGATACTCACGCAACCTAGTCTCTACTATATCTGCCATCGTATTGGAAACGATCGGCTCCAAATCCTTGCTTAATTCTGTAATATCCATAATATGATTATCCTCCAAAAATGGAATATTTTTTCCTTATTATGTAGAACATTATAAATTATTAGCCAAAGTCAATTCATAATTTAAAAAAACTAATTAACCAAAGCGCCCAAATTCAGGATCAAACATTAAAAATAAAGCCCACAACGAAATGGCTATGAATTTAAAAGAGCTGCCATCCAAATTGAATAAGATCAAAGCCTATAAAGAATTGGTTAAAAAGGCTTACGGTACAGATAAAATCACTTTCGATCACGTGGCGAAGGCTTTAGCAAGTTTCCAGCGTACATTAACAAGCAGACGTAGCCGTTTCGACAGGTTTTTAGACGGAGAATATAAGTTATTGACAAACAAAGAATTGCAAGGTATACATTTGTTCCGTACCAAAGCTAGATGTTTCAATTGCCACAATGGCCAATATCTAACTGATGAAACGTTCCATAATATCGGTTTAACTTACTATAAACGTAAGTATGAAGATTTGGGCAGGTACAATGTCACTAAAAATCCGAATGATGTAGGTAAATTACGTACGCCATCTTTAAGAGATGTAATGAATACCAACCCTTGGATGCACAACGGTTTGTTTGACAACATTACAGGTTTGTTAAACATGTACAACAGTGGGATGCAGATGAACACCGCAACAGCGGCGCAAAAAGCGGCAGATCCAATGTACCCAGTTACAGACCCTTTAATGAAGAAGTTAAATCTCAGTAAGGACGAAATAGAGGCAGTGGCGGCATTCTTAGAAGCTATTACAGCCACCCAGTATAAAATGCACCGGCCAGAGCAATTGCCTAGAGATAAATAGCAACTGGCATTAGCTCATATATTGATGAGTAGTAAAAATAAAAGCCCGGCCAAATGACCGGGCTTTCCTATAATTCCCAAATCGATATTGATCTATTTTGCGTTTTTCTTTTCGGTCACTTCAGTTCTGATCTCCTGTGCCAAAACCTTCAAGTCCTGCATTCCCTTGCGTACACGTGTACCAGCAGCATTGTTACCTGCATTGTAGAATTTCTCCGCATCAGCCTCGATAGCTGCTACCAATTCCTTTACTTTTTGAAACTTTTCCATCTTCTTAATTAAATGTGTTAGTTAAACAATGATTAATATTCGGCACGAATATAGCATTTCCGTAACTACCGCCAAACAAAAACGGGCGGCAACACGCCACCCGTCCCAAAAACACAAAAAAACTAGACACTAACGCCTTTATCCCTCGACCTGTCTCGGTTCTTTTCCAAGCCCTGTCCCTTATCCTTATCGAACTTCGGAGCGGCCTTCAGGAACTGTTCCCTCTTCTCGCTCCTGCCCTCGGGAGTAAACATATTGATCTGGCTATAGCGTGGTGACGCCTCTACCTGCAGCTGTACCGGCTTGCCATCTTTTTCCACCGTCACCGTAGGCCTATTCCCATTACGGATGCTCGACTCCAATAGCTCACGCTTGGCCGGATCAGCAAGTTCCTTGATCTCGAACTTGTCCAATACCCTGGACAAATCAAAACCATAGGCTGGATCCGTATACTGGTTGAGCAGATAGTTCCCGAACCTGTCCTTGGGTACATCAAAGTCCAACTTGATCCAGGCCTTATACTGCTGCCCCGCCTGGGAAACCATGTCATCACGGTAGACCGCTCTTCCCTGGATCAGGTTAGCAGCCTGCTCCACCCCAAAGCCCCTACCCTTTTCCACATAGATCGTCTGGTTGATCGGCGAGGAACGATAGGTCGACGCGAAATCCTTCTCTACAAAATTGACCTTGCCATTGACCATCGTCGCCAGTTTCTCCAGCTCTTCGGTATCCCTGCCCACAGCCAGGTTACTCACAAACTCCTGTCCCTTCAGGCTTTCCTGCTGTCCCTTGAAATACTCCAAAGCTTCCGAAACCAACACAAAATCCTTGACCACACCTTCCTCCTGGCCGATCTTGGTCGCCACCATCAGGTGATCGCCCTCCATCAACGACGGTCCCTTCTCATGGCACACCTCATATTTGTTAAAAAAATAATAGTCCGATTTGCCCGACTGTTTGAAATGTAGCGTCAAATCCACCCGTCCTTCCGTAGCCGGCAATGAACCATAAAGTCTAAACTCTGGCACATCTGCCCTCATCTGCACTTCCATCTGCTCCATCAGCTTTTCCGAAAAGCCAAGTCCAGCCATCTCCTGGCGGAGCTTCTCCAAATTGTTCACATTCATAATCGCTCTGTTTTTATCCTTAAATCACCATACCCCCTAATTCCTGCCTACGCGCAACAGCACCTTTTCGCCCGTACGCAGCTTGACCTTGACCGCCTTCACCTTCCGCCTAAAAAGCGACCTGGCCGCATCCACCCCCGCACCGGCCACCTGCCCGGCAATACCGTCCATCCCATAGACCGAAATCCCGCCAGCGGCGTCCACCGCCCCATTGCCCACCGCCTCCGAGAACACCGCATCCGCGCCGAAAGTCCAGGCATCCCATCCATCCCGTACATGGTCAGCTCCACCGGAATGATCGCATTCCCCAGACGCACATGCTTGATTTCCAACAGCAGCCTTTGGTTCACCAGCCTACACAGCCCATAGACCAAATGCCCTTTGGGGATCCACACCTCCTTCAACCGCACGCTGTCCAATAACCGAAGCTTGACCGTTGTTCCCTGCAACACTTTTCCGCCCGAGGCAATCTCGGCGGGCACCGCCAAAAACTCCTTTACCACCTCCTGACCATAGATCGCCTCCACCACCTTTTTTTGGGCTCGCCCTGGCTGCTGGATATCCAGCAGCTTCTCCAACATCCCGTTCATCTGCTCCATCTCGGGATCGCCCTGCCTATCCTGCTGCATCGAACGCATCATCTGCTCCAAGCGGTCCACCTCATTCTTCATTCCCGTTCCAGACACCGCGGCCGTCTTCATCCCAGACGGGCCTCTCCCGACAGACACCGCCCTCGGTGCATTGATCTCCCTGTCCAGTGCAGCCAACTTCTCTTCAATCTGAGCTGCCTGCTCATTTCCCCTTTCCGATACCCCTCCGAAACCCAGCCGTTCTGCCGCCTCCGATAACCTATCCCCAGCTACCGTATCTTTTCCAGCCCTGGCATAAAAGGCCAGCTTGTCGGCTGGATCCTCCACCTTGAAATCCGCATCAGGCAGTACCGCATTGATGCCCGAGCTCTTCCTGTCCTGGCCTTCACTTTCCGCGGCTCCCCCGCCCAGCGCATAAAAGCAAAGTGCCAACAGCGGCAACACGACCAAGGGCAATACCAAAAGCGCTTTTCTTTTGTCCCTTTTCTTCATTTCCTTTTCCATAAAACCAAACTCCTGTAATTCATAATTTTCCTTACCTGAAAACGGCCAGCACCAGCCAAAGACAATAGCCCCCAATGGCTAGAGCCAATAAAACCAGTACAGGCAACAGTACCCTTGGGTCCATCGCTCCCGCCTTCCTATTCAGCCATCTTGCTGATCTCCACGATACTATCCTCAGCCAGCGCAATACCGAAACCTTCAACTGAACCTTCCTAGCTACTTTTGTTCCCATGACCCTATTTACCTATCCATATCCACATGCTCCACCGTCTCCCAGCGCTGGATCAGGAACCCATGGGGATTATTGTCCGAACGGGACACATTGCGCACTTCCCCCTTGGTCACCAGCCGCCTCCGTACCGTAGAAGTAGAACGGACCAAGGTCTGCGTCGCAAAACATCTGAACCCAAACGGGTAGGCATCCAGGTCCAAGGCCACCGAATCCACCACAATCTCCTGGGAGATATTCCCCGAGACCAATCCCGTGAAATAGCCCTGCTCCTTCAGGTTGTCATAGGATTTCTTGGCACTCTGGTCGGCCAGGTTCAGCGCCTTGAGCATATGCCGCTGGATCACCATCTCGTCCGGATCAAGCGTAAAGAACCAGTGGTGGAACATCTTGATATGGTCCCGTAGCTCCACGGCAATGTTATCCTTCCTTTCTGCCGCAAAAGCCTCCAAAGCCTTTCCATTGGCCAAGATATAAACCCTTGACTGCGCCTTAGCAGCCACCTCAAATCCCTTATAGACGGCAAAGCCCGATACCAGCACACAGGCCACTATTATAAAGAGCGAAAACGTCCTGATATGCCTAAAGGCCGTATCTATATTCCTAAATTGTGTAAACATCATTTCCCGATTTCATCCAACCCACACCTATTTGCCCGAGACCTTATCCTTCTGGTGCCCCTCATCCGGAAAATAATCCCCCTGAGGCCGCTGCCATATGTCCCTGCTTCATCTCCCTAGCCGAATTCCCAAAGGCATCCGCCGCCATTCCCGCACCTGCCGAAGAGGCACGCATCGCCGTGTTTCCAGTACCAACAATAATGGAATTGACCTTCTGCACGATCGCATTTCCACCCCCGGCATGCACCACATAATTGGCCACCGATGGCACGCAGAAATAGCCCACGATACCGATCACCAGAAACAGCAGGTAGGCAATATCCCCCCGAAGAAAAGAAAGTTTCTCCCGCTCCATCCAATTGGGAGATATCCAGTTTTAGCATATTCTCCTGTATCTTCCCCAAGATGCTCCCATAGATATTGGCAATCGGCAGCCAAAGGAAGATATTCACATACCTTGCGATCCAGACCGTCAGCGTCTGCTGGAAACCATCAAAGACCGCAAAGCCGAACACCAAAGGCCCCAGGATCGCCATCACAATCAGCATAAAGGTCCTGACCACATTGATGCAGAGTGCCGCCGCAGCATACAATACCTCCAACACCTCCGACATCCATTGCTTGATCGAGTTCCTAAAATTATAGCCCTGACGTTCCATAAAAAAAGCTCATGTCATTGGAGATCCCCTGCAGGAAACTCTCATCGTCCCCATTGGGATCCTTGGGATGGCGGTACTTGTACCAAGCCTCCCGGTTTCCCGAACCACTATCCCCGATATACATCTGCCACTTCCTGGTCTTCTTCAGTGCCGCCTCCTTCTGCGCGAGCAACCTTTCGATCGCCCTGTCAGAATCTTTCACCATACCCCCCGTCGCCGAAACGATCGGCTGCATCACCCCGTTCATCAGCCCGATCACCAGCGGGAACAACAGTATCGCCAATCCCAGCCCAAACGGACGCATCAGCGGATAGAAATCAATCGCCTCGGCAGCAGCAATCTGCCGCCACACCCGACTTCCGATATACCACAATGCCCCAAAGCCCGCCAGCCCACGGCCCACATCGATCAGCTTACTGCACAGTGGCATCATCTCCCCATAAACCTTTTCCAGCACCGGCTGCATCCCATGTAGCGAGCCGGATACCCCCTGGGCCAAAACAGTAACTGGCACCATAGCCCCCCAAAACCACCAACACCATCACCAACCCACCAAACCAATATTTCCTCTCCATCATCCAAATCACCTAATTCCCCAAATAAATCCTCAGCCTATCCAGCTCCATTTTCTCCCGCTGTTTCTGCCCCATCAACACCCTCGCCTCCGCATTGAAGTTCCGCAGGAAAAGCAGCCGATCCTGCATGTCCAAAAAAATCCGATCGATCGCCGCCAGCCTTTCCCCATCGTCCATCCTCAGCTTCGAAGAAGTGATCACCATAGCCAGATCCTCCAAATTCTGCAGGCTCCCCTTGAGCAGCTGATCATAGACCCTCGCCATATAGGACAGCTCTCCTAAAGAAAATACATCCGCCTGTCCAAAGGCCTTCATCGCCCCCTTGTACTCCGAAAGCAGCGCACGCTGACCAGCAATGATCTCAGCGATCCTGCCATACTTCCGAACCTCTGGAGAGACCAGCATCAGCCCGTCCAGAAACACCTCATGCAATGAAAAATTGCCCTCAGCGATATTTTTGACCTTTCCGTAGCCATCCGACAGGATGGTATAGCCACGCTTCATGTCACGCAGGATATTCTTCAGCTGTGACAGTTTCTCCACGTTCAACAGCAACTGTTTGGCATCGTGCGACTGCCCATAGGCCTTGCCACCCCAACATGAAATCCAGCACAGCAACCACACCCAAACCAAACCCCAAAACCTATTCCCTTCCATAAAACCTCCCCAGCCATTTCAGTTCCGACAGCTCCTTTTCCACAGCCCCTTCCACCGACTGCACCTCTCCATAGAAGCCCTTTACGAAAACCAATTTCTCCAACATCGAAGCATGCAGCGCTGCCAAACGCATCAACCTATCCCCATCGTCCATCTCCAGACGGGAGGAAGTGACCAACTGCAAAGTTC
>JAMRYI010000545.1:0-112535 GCA_029231635.1 Ditylenchus weischeri | reverse complement strand
TTTTATTTTTTTATTATTATTTTTTATTTTTATTTATTTTTATTATTTTTGTTTTTTAATGTGCTATGATCATATTTAGGTCAATATGAAGGTCTATATTTTTAAATTCGACAATATTATTATGTTTGTCGACGATATTTAACATTAACTTATCAGGTCGAGTTGCAACTTGATGATAAATTACGTTTTTCGGCTCTAAATAAATTTTTCTTTAGAAGTATTGATTCTTATTAAATGGTTAGATTGTTTATCGTTTATATATGAATCATTTATTAAATTACATGACAAATAAACATTCGTTAATTTATTTTTATTTCTAATATTCCATCTAATTTTATTAATGCAATTTTATAATATTTATCTAAGCAATCTCTAGTTAACTCATACTCAAAAATTTGATTATTTGAAGTTAAATGAATACTGAAGAATACCATTTAATATATTGAAAATTTTAGTATGAAAAAGAAAAGTTGTAAAATTTAAATTTTCAGTAAATTTTTATGGAATTTTTCCTAGATAAATATTGGAAATAAAAATGAGTGGTTTACAAAGATTGAATACTTTACGTAAAGAAGTTAAAAATTTGAATATTCTGAGTTACCGTGAAATACAAAAATTGAACATCGAACAATTGAATGAATTATTAATAAATCATGAGAATGTTCAAACTATAGATCCAGTTACAATTCAAGAAAATATTATTGAGAATCAAAATACAAATACTGATGAAACTTTAGGTGATATATTTCCATACGATTGGTCTGCTTTTACACACTATAAAAAACTCAAAAACATGGTATCTGAAACTATTTACAAGAATAAAAATAAGAGTGAAAAGCTGTATGAATTTATTGAAGATATCAAAGAAAATGTTCTGTCTAATATTGAAAATAAAAATGCTAAAATTGTTGGATGTTTAGAAGTAGAATTTGAGAATTTAAGTAAACGAGATCGTGGTGAACATGATTATGTTGAATCAATATATTTTAATGCTAAAGAAATCTCTTTAGTAGGTGATGATAAAGAAAAGGTATTTGACAAATTATGTGAAAAACTTTCATCTGAACTTGCAAAATTTGATGAACGATATATGTCATTCTCAAAACCTTTAAGCTTAACTATTAGACAATTTCCATATAAACCTATGAAAGGTAGTGCATATATAGATTTACCTGATTGGATTAAATTAAAAGGCTATCATAAATGTTAAAAATAATGATCAAAAATGTTTTTTTGAGTATCAATATACAAAATTTAAAAGAAATTAAATTAGATAATATTGAGTTTCCAATTAAGATATCTGATATTCCAAAGATTGAAAATTGAATAACTTAAGTATTAATGTCATTGGTTTACAAGATAAAAATTTCATTCCATTGTACAATTCAAAACAAATCAATGTACCATATGAAAAAATCATTGACCTGTTTATATTTGAAAAAGATACAGAATTACCTCAATTATCACCATCTTGTACTGAGAATTTGAATATTGGTCAACAGATTCTCAAAATTTCTGACAAAAGAATATCATTATTGTTGGATAAAAAATATTAACAGATTACTGAGTATGCAATTAAGTAAACATAAAGAATCAAAATTTATTTGTAGAAGATGTTTCTGTCATTTCACCGTTAAAAGTTTATGAAGAACATATTACAAACTGTGGTAAAAATAAAGCAGTACAATACATAAAACCTAAAGAAGATATAATTAAGTTTACAAATCTTCAGAAAACTCAGAAGTTAGGTTATGCAATTTATGCAGATTTTGAATCTATTTTACCAAATAAAATAAGTGATAATGAACATGATGCAAATAAATCATATACTAAAGTTACAAAACATCATATTGCATCTGCATTTTGTGCAATTGTTGTGATTCTAGTGGTAATATAATAGATATTGAAATTTATAGAGGTAAAAATGCTGCTCAAAAGTTTAACAAATACATAATAAAGATTTGTGATTATTTGATTAATTTAGAAGATGAAAACATGAAAACTTTAACTGCAAAACAACAAAGAATTTATGATAATAGTAATATTTGTCCTGAATGTTTAAATGAATATACTAGAAAAATAATAAAGTAAGAGATCATGATCATTTTACAGGAGAATTCAGAGGTCCATTATGTAATAAATGTAATTTAGCAAAAAGAAATCTAGATTTATACCAGTATTTTTCCATAATTTAAAAGGTTATGATTCGCATGCAATTATCAGTTCGATTAATGACAATATTATTGATAAATCAAAAATTACTGTCATTCCAAATAATTCTGAAAAGTATATAAGTTTTAGTTATAAAAAAGCTCGTAATTCAAGAAACTTATATGCAAACACAACTTATGATATAAGATTTCTAGATTCAATGTCATTTATGATGGCATCTTTAGATTCATTAGCTAAAAATTTAACAGATGAACAACTTAAAATCACTAAAAGTATTACAATGATGACAAAACATTTCAACTGATGAGAAGAAAAGGTGTTTATCCATATAGTTATATGGATTCACATAAAAGATATAAAGAAACTGAATTACCTGATATCACAAAGTTTTTCGATGATTTGCAACAAAAGATTGTTGTGAAGATAATTACAATTATGCAAAATATGTTTGGAATGAAATGGAATGTAAAAATTTAGGTGATTTTACAGATGTATATATGATAAATGATGTTTTATTGTTAGCTGATATATTTGAAAATTTTAGAGAAATGAGTTTAAAAGTTTATGAATTAGATCCATGTTGGTATTTTACAGCACCCGGATTAGCTTGGGATGCTATGTTAAAAGTAACTAAAATTGAATTAGAAACTATAAAAGATTATGATATGTACATGTTTGTAGAAAAAGGTATCCGAGGTGGTATGGTAAATACTATAAAAGATACTCAAAAGCAAATAATAAATATATGAAAGATTATGATCCACAACTTGAAAGTAAATATCAACTTTATTTAGATGCAAATAATTTATATGGATGGGCTATGAGTCAAAAATTACCTCATTGTGATCTGAATTTCCAAAAAGATTTTAAAGAAAATATGACTTGTGAAGAAGTGAAAAAATTATAAAATCCCTGAATTTAAATAAAAAAGGTGCAATCTTTGAAGTAGATTTAGAGTAAGAAATACATGATTTACATAATGATTTACCATTCTGTCCACAAAATGTAAAGTTGATAAACAGAAAACTTCAAAACTTATGAATACATTATATGATAAAGAAAAGTATGTAATTCATTATAAAAATTTATTACAAGTATTAGATCATGGACTAAACTTAAAAAGTACATAGAATATCAACTTTTAAAGAAAGTAATTGGATGTCGAAGTATATATTACTGAATACTGATTTACGTACAAAAGCAAAGAATCAATTCGAAAAGATTTTACAAACATAAGAAATAGATATACATTTAGTTACAACTGTTGATAGAGTTTTAAAATTAGTAAAACAACCAACTTTTAAGAATGGATTTTTAATAAATGATGATCTCATGAGTATACAAATGGAAAAAACTAAACTTGTATTCGATAAACCTATATATGTTGGATTCAGTATATTAGATTTGAGTAAGTATCATATGTATGAGTTTTATTATGATATTATGCAGAAAAAATATGCTAATGATTTAAGATTATGTTATATGGATACTGATAGTTTTATATTTGAAATTAAAACAGATGATATTTATAAAGATTTGAATGAATTAAATGATTTAATGGATTACAGCGATTATCCAAAAGATCATCCATTATATAATACTGATAATAAGAAAGTTATAGGAAAGTTTAAAGATGAATTAAATGGTGAATTAATGACAGAATTTGTAGGTTTAAGACCAAAACAATATGCCTACAGAAAAGATGATAACATTGAATCAATAAAATGTAAAGGTATAAAGAAAAATGTTGCAGAAACATTAAGAGTTGAAGATTATAAAAAATGTCTATTTGAAAATATAGTAGTAAGAAAAGAACAGTATCTAATTAGAAGTAAAAAACATCAAATTTGTACAATTGAACAGAATAAAATAGCTTTGAATATTGATGATAGAAGTGACTTTAAGCGGTATATTTTAGATAATAAATACGATACTCTTGCTCACGGACATTATAAAATTGTGGTATAATTGTACGTAAATTTTTTACCCAATAAATACAATGTCTGAATTACAAAAATTATATCGTGATGAACTTCGTGAAAAAGTTGCTAAGTTAAAGATAATGAAAACTAAACTCATAAATATAACAAAAAAGAACTTATAAATATCTTACACATTTTACATGAAATATTTCCTTATGATGATTCATTGTTTTATGATGAAGTAACAATGAATTTTAAAGTGAAATATTCAGTATTGAAAAACAGTAATAACAAAACTAAGAAACCTGAAACCTTTATTCATGAAAACATTATGATTACATTAATACCTAAATAAATACATACATATTTTTATTTTTATTTAAGACATAAAAATTTCAATACTTTATACTATATTCATTCATTATTTATTCACATAGTTTTTCATAAAAAATTTTTGATTTGTAACCAGACCAGCCAGTTCTAAAATTTTTCATAAAAACGTGATAAAATTCATTATAAAACACATAATTATTCATAAAAACACATAAATAATTTATTCATACGGGACTTGGCAATTTCTTGCTTTACATTTATTCTTATTTTCTTCAAATTTCAATTAAAATCATATTTTTTATTCATAAAAACACATATTTACTTAGTTATTATACAACGTCTTGTTAAATGCTTTCATTTCAACAATTTTTATTCAAAAATACATTTAATGATACATTTATTCGCAAAATATTAATTTTTATTAATTTTTGTAAAAAAGTATAATTTCTTCAACTCAGACCATCCGTAACTTATTTTAAAATTCATTTATTCATACTTTCTCATAAAAACACATTATCATTCCTAAAAACATGTATGGATTAATCATCTTTTATACAAATTATGGTGTTTAAGAAAAATTTCATTCACAAAATTCACATAAAACTATAGCATTTCACAGTGATATTTTTTGATAAGAAGGGTATATTCGTCAAATATTTGGGAGTTTCAGAAATGATTTACCTGTTTTTATTAGCAAAAAAAATCTGTGAATGAGTGGTCTAGAAACCCCCTTTTGTATACTACTCTAGACGAAAATCAATTAGTCTAATGTCAGCGATCTATGGTTATCTAGTCTAAAGTTAACTAATCTATGGTTAACTAGACTAAAGTCAACTAGTCTAAAGTCAACTGATCTATGGTTAGCTAGTCTAAAGTTAACTAATCTATAGTTAACTATACTGAAGTCAATTTGTCGAACTGATATAGTGAACTGATCTATGGTTAACTAGACGAAAATCAATCAGTCTAATGTCAACTGATCTATGGTTATCTAGTCTAAAGTTAACTAATCTATGGTTAACTAGACTAAAGTCAACTAGTCTAAAGTCAACTGATCTATGGTTAACTAGTCTAAAGTTAACTAATCTATAGTTAACTATACTGAAGTCAATTTGTCGAACTGATATAGTGAACTGATCTATGGTTAACTAGACGAAAATCAATCAGTCTGATGTCAACTGATCTATGGTTAACCAAACATGAGTTAACTAGTCTAAAGTCGAATGATCTATGGTTAACTAGTTTGAAGTAAACTAATATATGGCTAACTAGTCTAAAGTCAATTAGTCTAAAATCAACTGATTAATGGTTAACCAGTCTAAAGTTAACTAATCTATGGTTAACTGAACGGAAATCAATTAGTCTAATGTCAACTGATCTATGGTTAACCAGACGTGAGTTAACTAATCTATGGTTAACTAGACGAAAATCAATCAGTCTGATGTCAACTGATCTATGGTTAACCAGACATGAGTTAACTAGTCTAAAGTCGAATGATCTATGGTTAACTAGTTTGAAGTAAACTAATATATGGCTAACTAGTCTAACGTCAATTAGTCTAAAATCAACTGATTTATGGTTAACCAGTATGGTTAACTAGACGGAAATCAATTAGTCTAAAATCAACTGATTTATGGTTAACCAGTCTAAAGTTAACTAATCTATGGTTAACTAGACGAAAGTCAATTAGTCTAATGTCAACTGATCTATGGTTATCTAGTCTAAAGTTAACTAATCTATGGTTAACTAGACTAAAGTCAATTAGTCTAAAGTCAACTCATCTATGGTTAACTAGTCTAGAGTTAACTAATCTATAGTTAACTAGACGAAAATCAATCAATTAACCAAAAAGGCGAAAAAGGACTAAAAATCTTTTCTTTAAAAATAACAACGCTGAACGAGAATAAATGGGTATACACTGACAAGAATCAACGTGAAAGCATAGATTTTGTTCAACGTGAAAACATGCAGCATATATGCTAGGACGCATCTTATTGATTTTTTCAAAAATATGTGCTTGTCTGTTCTTGTGCGCTGACATAAAATGTCTGGATTCACTTACAGGAGAAAAGAAAACTTGTTTTAATCAGTGTTGTTCATGAATGTATCAAAAAACTATCGTTTCAATGGCAAAATTAATGTGCAAAACAAAGATTATACAAAATAGTTCTTTGGCTAAGTGAAAATTAAGTTTAAGGCAATATTCAGCTTTTTATATCTTTTAAATAACTTTTAGTACCTATCTAGTTTTACAAATATAAGCTGCGAAATTTCTTGTCTTGAAAATTACATGTAGGATTTTCTTTTTAACAGAATTTATCACTTCTACTATTCCCTCATTTGAATCAGTCAATAAAGAGAAAAAAAGAGAAAGTTCAGTAATAAACTATTCCGCAATATGTGGGTCATTTTCCATCAGTTAATTTCTTTTCCGCGAAATCCATTGTTTCTATTAAAAGTCTTAAAAACTGCTGAAATATTATTATTTCTTGTTATCTTTAGTATTTGGTATCAAATAATATCTAATGTGCTTATTACTTAGTGGAATATTTTTGCTACTTGTGTCCTCCACTTTAGCATCTTACTGTGGCCAATCTGCGATTCCTTACAGTTTCGAGGTTTTTTTAATATCTAAGTAAATGCTTGTTACCACCCCACTCCCCAGTTAGCCTCAGTTCCCAAGCTGATTTTTTTTATTTCTAAAGGTTTTTAAAAAATTCAATTTCATTTTTTCATTTGATTTCTCACTAAATTCAATCGCAATCTTTTAAATATATAGATATAGAATTTTTTCAGAGACCAGTGATTTATACAGTTAATATATAAAATGGAGTTGTAAAAATTTCAATTATGAATTCGGACTATGTCAGCCATGACAAGGAGTGATTTTAATTCAATTTAATCTTACAATATCTCTAGGCCCTCGCTAATGGTCAACCCATCCTTGGATGTGCTCGTCCAAGTTGTTTTGGCTGGAATGCTGATGGAAAAAAACGCTCAGCTGATTCTGCGTAAGTTATTCTTTTTTGAAAATCGTTAGGTATTTACTCAGTTGGTACCTCTTCTACTAAATTATAGCCTATATCGCGTAACGGTTACGCGACACTTGTGCACCGACACTTGTGCACCGACACTTGTGCACCGACACTTGTGCACCGACACTTGTGCACCGACACTTGTGCACCGACACTTGTGCACCGACACTTGTGCACCGACACGTGCACCACTTGTGCACCGACACTTGTGCACCGACACTTGTGCACCGACACTTGTGCACCGACACTTGTGCACCGACACTTGTGCACCGACACTTGTGCACCGACACTTGTGCACCGACACTTGTGCACCGACACTTGTGCACCGACACTTGTGCACCGACACGTGCACCGACGCGTACCGACAGCGTGCACCGACACTTGTGCACCGACACTTGTGCACCGACACTTGTGCACCGACACTTGTGCACCGACACGTGCACCGACACTTGTGCACCGACACTTGTGCACCGACACTTGTGCACCGACACGTGCACCGACACGTGCACCGACTTGTGCACCGACACTTGTGCACCGACACTTGTGCACCGACACTTGTGCACCGACACTTGTGCACCGACACTTGTGCCGACACTTGTGCACCGACCGTGCACCGACACTTGTGCACCGACACTTGTGCACCGACGCGTGCACCGACACTTGTGCGCCGACGCGTGCACCGACTTGTGCACCGACACGTGCACTGACACTTGTGCACCGACACTTGTGCACCGACACTTGTGCACCGACACGTGCACACTTGTGCACCGACACTGTGCACCGACACGTGCACCGACATACTGACCTGTGCACCGACGCACCGACACTGTGCACCGACACTTGTGCACCGACACTTGTGCACTGACACTTGTGCACCGACACTTGTGCACCGACACTTGTGCACCGACACTTGGCACCGACACTTGTGCACCGACACTTGTGCACCGACACTTGTGCACCGACCCAGTCAC
Source organism: Ditylenchus weischeri (assembly GCA_029231635.1). Taxonomy (NCBI): domain Eukaryota; kingdom Metazoa; phylum Nematoda; class Chromadorea; order Rhabditida; family Anguinidae; genus Ditylenchus; species Ditylenchus weischeri. The sequence goes on along the minus strand of JAMRYI010000545.1, from coordinate 104,102 downwards.
CGACACTTGTGCACCGACACTTGTGCACCGACACGAGCACCGACACTTGTGCACCGACACTTGCACCGACACTTGTGCACCGACACGTGCACCGACACTTCTGCCGACACTGTGCACCGACACTTGTGCACCGACACTTGTGCACCGACACTTGTGCACCGACACTTGTGTGCACCGACACTTGTGCACCGACACTTGTGCACCGACACTTGTGCACCGACACTTGTGCACCGACACTGCACTGACGCGTGCACCGACACGTGCCGACGCGTGCACCGACACTTGTGCAAACGCGTGCACCGACTTGTGCACCGACACTTGTGCACCGACACGTGCACCGACACTTGCACCGACCTTGCGCACCGACACTTGTGCACCGACACTTGTGCACTGACACTTGTGCACCGACACTTGTGCACCGACACTTGTGCACCGACACTTGTGCACCGACTTGTGCGCGACACTTGTGCACCGACACTGTGCGACACGTTAACACTTGTGCACCGACACTTGTGCACCGACACGTGCACCACGTGCACCGACACGTGCGCCGACCTTGTGCACCGACTGTGCACCGATCGATGCACCGACACGTGCACCGACACTTGTGCACCGACACTTGCACCGCACCGCCCGACTGTGTACGCACCGACACTTGTGCACCGACCGTACACTTGTGCACCGACACTTGTGCACCGACGCTTACCGACTTGTGCACCGACACTTGTGCACCGACACTGTGCACCGACACTTGTGCACCACGACGCGTGCACCGACACTTGTGCACCGACACTTGTGCACCGACACTTGTGCACCGACACTTGTGCACCGACACTTGTGCACCGACATGCACCGACACTTGTGTGCGACATGTGCACCGACGCTGTGGCCGACACTGACCGACACTTGTGCACCGACACTTGTGCACCGACACTGTGCACCGACACTGTGCACCGACACTTGTGCACCGACACTTGTGCACCGACACTTGTGCACCGACACTTGTGCACCGACACTTGTGCACCGACACTTGTGCCGACACTGCGCCGACACTTGTGCACCGACACTTGTGCACCGACACTTGTGCACCGACACTTGTGCACCGACACGTGCACCGACACTTGTGCACCGACACGTGCACCGACACTTGTGCACCGACACTTGTGCACCGACACTTGTGCACCGACACTTGTGCACCGACACGTGCGCCGACACGTGCGCCGACACGTGCACCGACACTTGTGCACCGACACGTGCACCGACACTTGCCGACACTTGTGCACCGACTTGTGCACCGACACTTGTGCACCGACACTTGTGCACCGACACTTGTGCACCGACACTTGTGCACCGACACGTGCACCGACACTTGTGCACCGACACGTGCACCGACTGTGCACCGACACTTGTGCACCGACACGTGCACCGACACTTGTGCACCGACACTTGCGCACCGACACGTGCACCGACACTTGTGCACCGACACTTGTGCGCCGACACTTGTGCACCGACACTTGTGCACCGACACTTGTGCACCGACACTTGTGCACCGACACTTGTGCACCGACACTTGTGCACCGACACTTGTGCACCGACACTTGTGCACCGACACTTGTGCACCGACACTTGTGCACCGACGCGTGCACCGACACTTGTGCACCGACACTTGTGCACCGACACTTGTGCACCGACACTTGTGCACCGACACTTGTGCACCGACACTTGTGCACCGACACTTGTGCACCGACACTTGTGCACCGACATGTGCACCGACACTTGTGCACTGACACTTGTGCACCGACACTTGTGCACCGACACTTGTGCACCGACACTTGTGCACCGACACTTGTGCACCGACACTTGTGCACCGACACTTGTGCACCGACACTTGTGCACCGACACTTGTGCACCGACACTTGTGCACCGACACTTGTGCACCGACACTTGTGCACCGACACTTGTGCACCGACACTTGTGCACCGACACTTGTGCACCGACACTTGTACCGACACTTGTGCACCGACACTTGTGCACCGACACGTGCACCGACACTTGTGCACCGACACTTGTGCACCGACACGTGCACCGACACTTGTGCACCGACACTTGTGCACCGACACTTGTGCACCGACACTTGTGCACCGACACTTGTGCACCGACACTTGTGCACCGACACGTGCACCGACGCGTGCACCGACACTTGTGCACCGACACTTGTGCACCGACACTTGTGCACCGACACTTGTGCACCGACACTTGTGCACCGACACTTGCGCACCGACACTTGTGCACCGACACTTGTGCACCGACACTTGTGCACCGACACTTGTGCACCGACACTTGTGCACCGACACTTGTGCACCGACACTTGTGCACCGACACTTGTGCACCGACACTTGTGCACCGACACTTGTGCACCGACACTTGTGCACCGACACTTGTGCACCGACACTTGTGCACCGACACTTGTGCACCGACACTTGTGCACCGACACTTGCGCACCGACACTTGTGCACAATTAAACTGGAAGACACAATTAAACCAGAATCAACTGCCAAATATCCAGCAAAAAGGATGCAAAATCATTTAAAATAATAAATAGCAAACTAAGATGACGAATTTAACTGTTTGTGACCTTTGGTGCGCAAGTGTCAGTGCGCAAATGTCGCGTAACCTGAGTAACTAATGTCTTAATGGCAGGTTACGTAACTCAAAATTTTGAAAAAAGTACATTTTGTCAAAAAAAGTACAATTTAGTCATTTTTCGTCAAAAATGCCATTTTATACAGTGCTTTTTGCTATTTCAAAGCGAAAAAAAAAAGATTTTGACTAACAATTTCAAAAATAAAAAAGATTTGAGGTCCCGAAAAAAGTACAATTTTTTTTAAAAATTACAATTACGTTTTCTACTTAATGGGGTTTTCTATATTAGATATTCAAATCACATAAAAATAGAACTTATTCCACGAAGATTAGAATGTGACAAACTGGGGTACCAACGAATAAGTACTTACTGTTGGTGTACAACAGGTTTGAAATTTATTTTATTAAGTCAGTTCTACCGTGTTGGTAAAGTTGCTGATGGCTATTTAAGAAGTTCTGATGTGAAGGGTCCTATGGTCAAAAACGCAACTGGTTTCCAACCTCAGTACTCGGTATATTTTTTAATATATTTAATATATGAAATAATATATGAAAAAAAAATATATGAAAAAAAGTTGCAAAGGCATATTTTTTCGCTGTATTAATTATTCTAATTAAATGTGCGAAATGTACAGGGTGTAACAAGAATTTTGCAGTTTTCTACATAAAAATACAAAAGGACCCAAAATTTTAGTTTTTTTTTCTTCTTCGGACACATTCTCAAATGGGTATGTTATGTCAGTTTTGGAAAGCGTAATTAAAACAGTATATACGCTGTACTCAAAAATAAGTAAATAATTTTTAAGTTTTTGCATTAGTGAGCGTCCGGTGAATAATATTTTTTTGAAAATTATAATTTGACGCAGTCTAAGTTATTAGCATTGAAACAAATGTTATTTTTCATCAAATTTCAAATTTAAGTAAAATTATAAAACTGACGCTAAATATAGATTTGTGACCAATCCTACATCTCTGACCAGTGTTCTGGTGCCAATTGGGTAGGCGGTCTTGCTCCTACAGCAACCATTGACGCTAAAAATGCGTAAACTTTCTGTCTCCTTCAATTTTCACATGATAAAAATCCAACACATCTTAATTTAGTCTTAAACTTATGTGCTGCTCTTACAACAAACTGTCTGAGTCAGTAGATGAAGGAAGAGTTGAGATTAGGCCAGGTCAGGTAATCAAAGGAGGAGAAGTGAAAAATAGTCAGGGCAGGCAAAGCTCATTTGAATACATCGCCAATGTGCAGAGATTGTTTGATCGAAATGGGTTTGCTATTTTAGTTTTTTTACTGAAGTGTCATAAAATTTGTTTTTACAGAGTAGTTTACATACTGACAATGAAAAAATTTCCGTGTGTTCCAGAACCTATAGCTCCAATTCCAGGAAGTAACCTTTTTTAAATAAGAGATACCTTGTATTTCAAAATAAACCAACTAATTTTTAATTCAAAATTGTGTTTTGGCTTAGGCTTAGGCTCAAAGCAATTTGCAAAACACTCTTAGCCATGTTACCACCCTAATTGTAGCCAGTTAGTAGTAACAGTTAGCTGTAGTAAAATTAGTAGTAACTTGTCTAACAAAGGAACCTTTCGAACTGTAAAATCGAATTCAGAAATTCTGATAACGCCATCTTGAAGAGCATAGTCGATTTACTATACTGAATTTTAATATATTCGGCGAACAGACAATAAAATCCGAATCTGGAGACTCGAGAAACATGTCAAATTGCCTTGGTCCCCCTTGTGCATTTTCGAAGATTATCTTTTACAATCAACCTCGATTTAGTGACAGTTCCACGACTTCGATCCCCAGCAGGGTATAATAACTTTTTTTAACTTATATGATAAAAAAAGTGTTGGACACCGCTGGAGATCGAACTTTCAGGGATGTCACTATATCGACGATTGACTTATGAATGTATGTATTTTCGGAAATCCACAAGGTGGACCAAGGCAAATTTAGACCTCATGCTTCTCGAGTCTCCAGATTCGCATTTTTCTGTCTATTATCCGAAAATATTAAAATTCAGCATAGTAAATCGACTATGCTCTACAAGATGGCGTTGTCAAAATTTCTGAATTCGATTTTACAGTTCGAAAGGTTCCCTTGTTTTCCCAAGAGAATTTTTAAAAAGTATGTTAAAAACACAAAAACAGAAACATGTTTTTTAGGTTAAGAAGTGGAAGTTTTTTAGTAAATATTCATAAAATACAGCGAAATATTAAAACTTCGATATATACGCTTGATTCAAAACGGCCACAACTTTTTTTTTGACTTAATCTCTTAATTGTGTTTTTACAGATCGGCTTCCGTTTTACCTCGAAATTTCTTTAGTCCATTATGTCAAAAATACCAATTTAACTTGTCGCTTGCTAAGCTACCAGATGGCTTAGACATGTAAAATCCAAAACCACAAGAGTGACCAAGCCAAAGTTGTATACCAAACCAAGATAATTTACCAAATAAGTTTAGGGTTGAATAGAGAAATCAACCTGTAAAAACAAAATTTCGAGAGGACTCCAGGCAAAAAGTTATAGTCGTTAAAAAAAGTACCAAATATCTAAAATGACCCAGTAATTATTAATTAGTTTTAGCCTATATTGAGGCACTTCTGAATTTAAAAGTTAGGTCTAGTGATCTACATTAGATTTTGCACGTTAATTGCTTAAAATCGAGAAATAGGCTGAAAATAGGCTAGATAATTATAAAGTACAAGATAATTTTAATATTTGGTAGGGATCTAGGCAAATTCTATATATAAAAAGCTAATTCTTTTAGTTGAGTCAGACACTGCTGATTTCTTAATTGACAATATAAATGCTATGTCAGAAACTAAGCAGTCAGAAATTACAGCAATCACTCCAAAAGCAAATTTTAACGAGCAGAAATTTGACTTACCCAACGACATGCCTCAGGTATGAGTCAAAAGTTATTTGATTTGAAGTTTATTTTTACTTTTTAGGAGCAAACTAGTCAGAAATCAGAAGGTAAAACTAAAACCCTTTTTGTAATATTTAAAAAATAGGTTATTTATCAGATGTTTCTCAGTCACTCAACGCTGTAAACATGCCCTTGACACGAGTTCGTCTTAACATTCCCTTAGCACCTCACATTCCATCCGCCAAACCGATGGTGGATGACGTAGTTACTGTCAACACAGAGGTTGCCATACCTCCTAACAAAATAGTGTATCCTGCAGATGCTAAAGCTATTGACTACCAAAAAACTGTCTCGCCTACAAAACCAAACGAGGTTAGCGAAAATACAATTAAAAAATTATTCGGCTTAATTTTACCATTATGACCAGCATAAAACTTGGCACTAAATAATATTCACCACCAGCTTGTTCCAACAACTTTGTTAATACAATTTTCGAAGTGTTCTGATAGTTGTTTTTTGTCAGTTTAGTCTAGGGTTCTCATTTCGCCAGTCATTTCTGTAAATGACCACAGTTTTGACAATAAAACTTGCAGTTAGCGATAAATAGCGATAAACCTGCATTATTTTTTTTAGAGTGTTAGGTTCTTGAGCAAGCTTCACTGACAAAAACATAAAGCTTTTAAAAAAAACAATTTTAGCAATAGGCAAAAATTAAAAAGAATCAGAGTATGGAGAAGGTGAACTAAAAGTGTGCCAACCTTGTTTCAGCATATCTCATCTATGCAAAAGCCATCGCAAACGTCTGATGGCCAGTCATCTTTGCCATCGAACCAGCAATACTCTCTCAATCAAGGTCAACAATACAACAACAACCAACAACAGTACCCTTATTCTGGAGCTCAATCTCAACAGCAATCCTTCTACGACAACCAACAAGCTACCATCCAAGCCATGCAGTCCATGTTGGACCCTTTAGGCATGTTCCGCAATCTAGGTCTTCAGCCTGTAAGCAACCAACAATATGCTCCTATATCTTACTCACCACCCGCTCAAATGCCTCAGCAATTTGGCAGTGTGGCCACCATTTTCCCTTCTTTTACTTTGGCAACTCCAGCTCCATTCCCAAGTGCTAGATTGGCTGCTCAACCAGCTGTAGCTCATGGAATCGCTACCTACAAAGGTGGACACCCTAACAACAGTGCAGCAACGGGACCGAAAGCAAGCCAGCAATATGAGGTATTGGGAATAGTAGACTCTGAGCCAGTTAATGGATTTTCTATGCCAAGAATTCCGACTCCGGAAGAGATTGAAAATGTGGTAAGGAATTTGTAGTTTCGAGATTGTTTTGAAAAACTTAAATAAGTATTTCTTTAGCTGCCACCTGCTTCTAAACGTTTGATTGCTACTGTTACAAAGACTTTGCTGGGATATAACAGATTTGTTAAGAAATAATAACTACTTAAATAGGTGTTAATATATTAATATAAAAGTGTTTATTGCCAGTTCTGTTGCAAATACCGCATTCTCTCTAATAGAAGGACAGGGGCCGAGGGTGGTTGAAAAATAGAAGGGCATGCCCTTCTATTAGAGAGAATACGGTATGCTTTTAACTTACGTGTAAATATGAATTTTCCCAGGAATTGTTATTCGTGATAAGGCCATCAGTTTCATTGACAGTGTATTTCATTTGACAGAACAAGAAATAATGCACTAGATAGTGCTTCAAAGTTCAGTTAAAAATGCTTTCAGCGTGTTGAGCAAAAGTTCCGAAAAATTCAAAATATTACTTTAAAAAATGATATTTTTTTCGTGAAACTTTTTTTTCTAGGCGAACTTAAAATTTTGACAAGTGCGTTTGCATTTCATATTATCATATTATGTATTTATCCATCTGTCTGAAATTTTTTAACAAACTTAAACGTGTTTACTAAACTACAAAAACTAAAAACTCTGTTTGAAAACTCTGTTCGCCTAACTATAAATTGCTTACATATACACACGGTCAGGAATAGTACTTTGAAAAAAAATTAATTTTTTTTATTTTTCGAAGTTTTGCGTCAAAATATTTTTTTTTTGCTTCAAAATGCTTTTTTCCTTCAAAAGTAGCCGAAAAATACTTTTTCGGAAAATTTACTTTTGTGTAAATTTTCATTACCATTCCTGCCTATACACTATTCAACTACAAATAGGTTAACTATTAGGTTGTCCCAAAAGTTGTGAGACTAACCGCGTGAATTTTTTTGTGAAATTTTTTGAGTGATTTTTTGAACGTATTTATATTATTCGTGCATGTTTAAGTATTCTTGAGGCTATTTTTCAATTATTTGTATTTTGAGTTTGTTTTTAGCAGATTCCAACTAACACATTATTCAAAAGCTTTATTCAACAAAATAATCTCCATCACATTCAACAACTTTCTCCCAACTAAAATCACAAATAATGGCAACACATTAATGGTATGATGGCATTAGTGGCATTAATGGTAACACAAGTGAAAATAGCCTCAAGAATACTTAAACATGCACGAATAATATAAATACGTTCAAAAAATCACTCAAAAAATTTCACAAAAAAATTCACGCGGTTAGTCTCACAACTTTTGGGACAACCTAATATATACATTTTAACTGTAGATTAGTTAACTATAAACAATTTCACTATTGATCAGTTAACTGTAGACTAGTAAGCTATAGACTAGTTAACTACAAACTCATAAATCATAGACCAGTTGATCATAAATTAGTTAATTGTTCGCAAGTTAACTGTAGATGAGTATAATGCAAACACGTTTTTTATTGATTAGTTAACTATGTACTGGTTGACTATAAACTATGCTACGCAGATTAAGCTAAAATTGAAAAATTTGCGTAGGTGGTTTCAGTGCATTTTCTTTGTGCTTCCACTCCCGCACACTTCTTATGTCAAAGTTGAACTTCTTCGCAGCGGAGTGGATTAAGTACTTTTCCGCCCATTTTACTGCCTCAAGTTTTGTAGCGCCTTCATTGTTTCGGGTGTGTTTCCTGTTAATAGTACGGCCTTCGTCCTCATGAAGCTCTTCAGCATCGCTCATCTAAAAACCAAAAAAATATGCAGCAGCAAAAATGCCGCAGGAAAAAACGAGACAGCAATGATCAATGAAACAGAGAAAAACAAGGAGACAGCTAAAAATATTTTGTTCGCATTAGGACGAAACAAATCTAAGCGATATTTTTTTTGTTGAAAAATAATCCACCCTCTCTAATAACTCTTTCCTCTGAGGTGGGTTGAACAATAACTCCGACGGAAATTTAAGAGAGAAAATACGGTAAGCTTTAATGTATATCTAACCTAAGTTTTAACCAAAAAATAATAACTTAAAAACCATTATCAATAACGATTAACAGAAATTCCGCTATTTTAGCACAATTTTTTACAAAATTGAGAAATTGTACAATTTTTCAATATTTTGATTTACAAAAATATGTAAAAACACAACAAAACAAGCATTTTAATTAAATTAAACATAGTGTTTATTAGCAGCAGTAGTGGATTGTTCATTAATAGTAGCTGCATCAATGCTTTGAAATGAGATATTCTTTTGTCTTCTAATCTGCGGTGTGGAAGATAAAGACGAGTCAACATCGTCCGCAAACACTTTGATGGTCATCGATTTGGAAGAGGACTTAATGGACGACTTCAAGGAGTAATCGTCCGAGGAATCTGTTTGGTTAAAACCATTGTGGAGAAGTAAAAGACGATGTTTTTCGTCTTTCATAAAGCCGGCTGGTACTTCTAGAAAAAAAATTTTTTGTTATTAACCATTTACAGGGTGGCCCATAATAAATACATGAATTCATTTTCGCCATAACTTTTTTAATTTGCGCTACTTTGACGAGATCTTTTTTTTTATTTGAAAGCTGAATAGATGAGAAATCGAATGACACCGAACATGAAAAAAAGTCTTCATTTGGACACGCTCAAAATTTTAACGCACAAAAATAACGATGATTTCACTCATATTCCTGTTCTGTACTTTTCCCATTCCCTTCTAGGCAGTATTTGAGACGAGTTTCGTAGGCTCCAATAGCTCTATTGTCCATCTGTTCCGAGAGAGTTGCAAAGGTACATTCAATTCTTGTACGGAATTCGGCCATGCTGACGATAGCAGTTGTGTAGACTTGGCTCTTAATGCATCCCCAAAGAAAGAAGTCACAATGCGTCAAATCCGTCGAATATGGAGGCCATGCAAACGGAGCAGGAGAAGCAGGAGTTCCACGGCCCATCCATCGCAGCTTGAAGTTTTCATCCAACCAATTGTGAACAGCAACTTTACCCTCTTCGATAAACCATTCGACACAATTTGCCTTCTCTTGAGCATTGTAGACCATGGCTAAAAGATAAAAAATTAACTTTTCTTTCATACATGCTTTTAACAGTGATAACAAGCACGAAAATTAGTAAGTTTGGTGTCATTCGATTTCTCATCTATGCAGCTTTCAAATAAAAAAAGATCTCGTCAAAGTACCGCAAATTAAAAAATTTATGGCGAAAATGAATTCATGCGTTTATGTTGGGCCACCCTATATTTTGACTATCAGGTTTAAATACCATTAGGTCCACTTCCACTTTTATCACTAGTATCGGCTGATGAGGTCAAGCTCTGACGCTGAGCATCGTCATTATTGCCAGTAACTTGCCCAACACTTGGTTCTCTGGCCAAATGGTTTAACTCCTGCTCAGTGGATGAGCTAGCCCTCGCTCTAGTCCTTCTTACTGATAGGTAACTGCAATTTTTAAACTTTCACACTTAATTACTCAAAAGATAGGTCTTTAGTTTGACTATTTTTGAATGAGGCAAAACAAGAAATTTAGAAAGATAGCAAATGAAATAAAAAACAATATTTAAAAAAACAGTATAACAACAACTTTTTTGCGCACTTTTTTATATTTTGTAAAATATTACCTAGTTTCTGTTTCTCCTCTGTATGTGTAAAGCCTGTTGCCTATGGGAATGTTGATTAACAGCTAAAAAATGCAGACTTTTTAAGAGTGAAGTTTCCATCCTTACGCCTACCACTTCAAAATTAAATAAAGCATATGTGCTTACAAAAAAAAATACATAAAAATGCCAAAAATGTTTAAAAAAGATCTAAAAATCTTTGGCATTCTGTTCATTTTAAAGTGCACTGGAATTGATATTGTTGACATATTGATACTACAAGGCTTTGAAAAAAATTGACCAGCCCTCCGGGTCATGCCGAAAAAAAACTTTGCCCCAATCGGACCGCTGAAATTACGGCCTAAGTACCTAACTACGTACGGCGAAAATTGTAATGAAATTTAAATGCTTTTTCATGCAGCAAGCCTACTTTTTTAAGCGTTTTTCTGTAGGGGGCGTATATCATTGCGGTGATCAGCGGGTTAACAATCTGCAAAAAATCATAAAAATATTTGTGCTTATAAAAAATAATTACTGGATTTAATGTGAGCAAGTAGATCTACAGATGACTTATTAATTGCGATTATTTTATTGTTTAAATTCACCAGTATCCAGGCGAGCCAGTTCATAATCACTCTTTGTTCACAATCAATAGTGTTCCACTCGAACAGGTGGATTCGGCAGATGTTAAAGATTCTGTATGGCAGTAGGCTAAACGAGGTCCAGGCAGTAGTTGCTGCAAAAGTAGATGGATTTACGGCAATTTATAGCAAAATTTTGATTGTCCGAAAATTTTCTCTAGTCTTGCTAGTACTACAAGAGGCGTAGCCAGATTTTTTTCAGAAGGGGAGGTGCTAAAGTTCCTCTCCTGAAGTCATTTCACCTACACCGTCTTTGACATTTTACCTTTTATTTGCTACACATTTTTTTCAAAAAATCCGGGGAGGGTACGGGTAGTTGGTGTGGCGGTTGGCTGCGGCTAAACCCCACCCTGGATACGTCCATAGTCCTCAGAATTTTCACTATAACAAAATTTGACACTAGTCAATTTCCTACTTATTGGGTTGTCGGATAAGTCATGGTGTTTTTTTTTAATTTGAATTGGCGCGTTAAAAATTAAATGTTTTGAAAAAATGTTTTGCGTTATCCGCAAGAGAATTTCTCGCCCTACAAGATAGAGCATTTGGTTTTTTTGTTGGAGTTAATTTTCGTTAATCTTCAGATCATTCGAATGGAGTGCCAAGTTGACAAAAAATGAGCATTTTCGACACCATCTTCTTTTCGCGTTTAATCGAAGTGTCAAAGCCACGGAAGCAGCTCGAGAGATTAATGAGGTGTATGGCGAAGAAACGATGCCTATCAAGACTGCTCAAAATTGGTTTAAGCGATTCAAATACAGCAATTTCGACCTCAAAGATTCGACTCGATCCGGGCGCCCTGTTGAGTTCGACGAAGATGGTGTCGAAAATGCTCATTTTTTGTCAACTTGACACTCCATTCGAATGATCTGAAGATTAAGGAAAATTAACTCCAACAAAAAAACCAAATGCCCTATCTTGTAGGGCGAGAAATTCTCTTGCGGATGACGCAAAACATTTTTCCAAAACATTAAATTTTTAACGCGCTAATTCAAATTTGAAAAAAAAAACGCCATGACTTATCCGACACCCAATAGGAATTAATTTCCCCTATGAAAAGTAAAAATTAAATGTGAAGACTCGAAAAACATTGAGTTGAGAACATCCTTGTCCCCCGGTACATTTTCAGAACATATTTTTTACAGTCAAACGTCAATAAAAGGGCAGAAGACAGTTCTGTAGATAGTCCGTGGTGGACAATGTACAATGCGAAAAGTTACATGGAACTTGTTTTTTCATGAAAATGCCGAGGATTGAATTTTAGAAAATGAATCATATACCAAAATGTAACCTATAAATGTGGAGCATATTTTTACAATATTGGGAATTTATAGAAACTTTAAGAGCCATTATAAATCCGGAACCAGACATGTGCACGGATCGTACTTTTAGCGGCCTGGTCTAGTTAAAAAAATTTTGGCCCGGCCAGTCTTTCATATAGTCACCAAAGTTTACATGGTTAACAAAATTGCCATAGTCAACGAATTTAATATAGTCAACGTATTTTATATAGTTAACAAATTTTCACATGGTCTACAAAATTTCCGGGCTTTTCCGGGCCGGCGAGTGGGGGATTTTGAAAATTACGGCCGGCTCGGCCCGACCCATGCACATACCTGTCCGGAACTCGTGCTTTTATCAAATTTTGAGATTTTTTTTAAATTTTCGCACAATTAATTTCCCGCAAAATACTAAATGAAACATTTCTTCGAAAAGATATGCAGCTGGATCCGATACTTGGATTTTAAAAAATCTCGCATCCAGCTGTGGATCAAAGTTTATGGGTTATCACTATATCAAAATAATCCTTAATCTTTTGCCAAAAAAGCAATACTGTGATTGCGGAAATGCGATAAAGTTGCAAAAACACGGTGAAAGAAAAAATCCTTCGTAATGGTAATGCAGCAAAATGGTTTGGTACGTCTTTTGGCGGCTCACGTGTTTCCTAATTGTTAACTGTTTTGAAAATCAATTTTTAAACGTCTAAAAAAAGAGGTGCGAGCTTGAAAACCTATGTCAATATTTTACGAAATAGCATGGACAATTCAATTTTACGGTTCGCGTATTTCCCTTGTTAGATTTTTCAGCTAATCTGCATAAACTTAAAAGTAATCAAAAATGCAAAATAAAAATAATTTTGCCCAAAAAATATTTGAGATTTATTTGTAAGTCTGGAAAAAGAAACACAACAAACCGAAAATGAACATCAAAGATTTCATCTGAGCAGAACATTAATTGAAAGCACAATCAAATATCTGCAAACCAACCTTGTTTTTGAGTGTGTTAATGTCCATATTTTGGTTGCCACCATTGTCTACTGCGGGGGCTGGCGTGTGTCTTTTACGGCGGGTTAGTCGGAATAAGTATGCACTAAACTGTTTACTACAATTAAAAAAGTCACAAGTCACAAAAAAACACCAAATTGTACCAGGTGCGAGAAAAGTCCTTGGCGGAATTTCAGACTTACTTTACACGATAGTTTAAAACAAACACAAAAATTTCTGAATATACAGTTTTGTAGCCCTAGATCTCCTCTTTTTAATGGTATATCAAGCATTTATTTCACTCAACAAAATGACCACCATTTGCATCAATACATTTTTTGGGTCTAGTAACGGGGCGGGGCGGACCCATCACTGGTCGAGTGAAGCCTTTAGCGCAGCAATTTTTTTTTGTGGGGCTTGGGGCACGCTTCTTGCTTTATTTTGAAATTCTTGCTCTGTTCTGATTGCTTCCTGTTTCTTCAAATCGCTTAATGTGGAAGGACACTGTTTGATGTGGAACATGAAAGCGCTCAGAGATGCTTCATTCCTCCTTGGTAAAGTCTCGCATATCAGCTCGCATATCAGCCATTCTTAAAAGGAAGTATTCAGTGACCGCTAATAAGTATTATATACGAAATGAAAGAGGAGAAACAGGGCTACAAAAATTGTTTAAAAATAAAAATCAGAAAGATATGCAAAAAAAAGATGAAATTTCGCCAAGGACTTTTCTCGCACCCGTTAGTTTATTTGGCCCAATGTACTTTATTTTGAAATTATGAGTTGCGTGCCCTGATTTTACGTCAGTTGGCATATCAGTGTCTAATGGCTCCGGTTTTTTTTTCTAATGAACTTTAAACAAATGATGGCTTATTTTGCAAAAATTTAAAGTGATAATCCTTTGAAAACTCCAGGTCTTGAGCTTTTCATACACTTTTTCTTGATGGATTCGTGTTCGACAAAAATGGTTTACTTGCAAAAGTGCTTCTTACATACAGACTCACGGTTAAATTTCAAATTCCACCTGAGACAACAAAGATTTGAATGTATTTTAAAAATTTAATTTCTGGCAGTTAAAATTTTTATTGCGTGGAGTGAAATTATTAATTTAACAGTTAGTCTGGATTCTAAGAGCACTTTCACAAGTAAATCATCTTTGTTGAACACTAGGGTTGGCAAGGATGGTCTTATTTCGACATGCCGACTTATTGTTGGGTTTGACAGCACTTTTTCATCAGGCTGTAAAATCTTCATTTTTTTTCGCGTTTCAGAATAGTTTTTGAACTGTTTTACGCAGAAAGGCAAAATCTACAAAATAGCTCAAACGGAATTTCTGAAACGCCGAAATTGAAGATTTTACAGCCTGCTGAAAATCTGCTGTCAAACGCAGCAATAAGTCGGCACGTCGAAATAAAACTAGTCTTGCCAACCCTAGTGAACATCAATCCGTCAAGAAAGATGTATAAAAAAACTGAAAACCTGGAGTTTTCTAAAAATTATCCCTAAGATTTATTTTTGCCAACTTTTATTCTAGAGAGCTGTTAATAACCACCACCCCGGAGTCACATTTCTTATTGCGTCACATTTCAAAACGTGGAAAAGAGCAATGAATAGCATAGCAAAAGGCAGTTTATTGAGTTTATTTACTTTTTGGCAAACGTAATTTCTTTTTAATGCGTCTCAGTGGTCTTAAAAAATAAATTTACAATAAAAAATACTTTTATCGAATAAAAGCATCAAAATTTCAAAGAAAAGATTTCTAAAAATGGCTATTTTTCCGGAAATGATGGGTAAATTGTTTTGAGTAGGACTGCTTTCAAGGTGGTGGTTTGAAGGGTTGTATAATTGTTAATTTTTTTTGCCGTAAAAACAAATCGGACTAAGGCTGGCGGTTGAAAGTGGGTTAAAAGAGGTTTGACTGGATAGCATGGCTTAAAACAAAGTGCTTTCACGAATTCGAACGCCAAGAATTTCTGAATAAATAAATCATATGTGTAAAAAAATATGTTACCTGCATATGAACGAGGAACTGACCTAAAAATAATTTTGTTCTAATTAATCCAATTTTTAATAAAGAAAAAATACCGGTAGAACACAGAACATAATCCTAAATTAATATTTTTGTAACATCGGCCAGCGAAAGATAGCGCCATTTCGGATTGCGCCACATTCAAATTGCGCCATTATAAAACTGCCCATTTCTGGTCATTTTACTGAAACTGATCATTTAAAGACATGAAAACAGTCGCCCCTAATAGTAAAATGGAACAGAATTCGTTGAGATCAGATTAAAAAATGCATTTGCCTAGCTTTAATCACACTGAATAGTGGCGCAGTTTAATTTTGGCGCAAGTTGCAGTGGCGCAATCTGAAATGGCGCTATCTCTGGCTGCCCGTAACATCCATACTGTTGAAAAACTTAATTTAAAATATGCTCACATAAATATTTCGTAGTAGTACTTCTTTTGGTCGTTCATCTAAAAAATAGCTATTGCAAAAGAACGTTTTACTTAACTATTAAGCTTGCCTGCAGGGTGCAATCTGTGCTCACATATCTGCAAAATGGGTTACGTAATAAGCACGGAAAAAGGTTTTGCTGTGTAAGATGTGGCTGATGAAAATTTATTATATTTAATTTGTCTGTTTTTTTGTTGTATAAATTTTCTAATAAAAATTTATATCAATAACTTATTCTCTTGTTCTCTTTCTTAGAGTTAAAAATGTTCAGACGGAAAAGTTTTGTCCTTGCTAGACAAGCCTGAAATTCGGACACCGGATACTTGTTCAAGGTGGACAATTTGCTTACAAAGCTGTTTTTTAATTCCCAAAATCATTGTCAACTTTGAAATTTTCTCAGAAAATAAATATTCACAATTTTTATTTCTTATGATCTCAAAGCAAATTGACCACATTGAACACGATCCGGTGTTACTCTGCTCTTTAGAGGGGTAAGGGGCTGGTTAAAATGAAATAGAATAAAAAATATCTCCACTTCATAGGCGAAAAAAATGTAATGTTAAAAAAAAGCTTACACGATGTCGAAGATCCACACATAGCTCACAAATCTGAAAATTTGGAAAAGAACTTTTGAGTAGCCAATGGCCAAATATTTGTCCACTTACCCAAGTGATACGCCCCAAATAAAGACACATAAGCAGATGCACCTGCGCTTGGACATCGCCAGGTCATACTTCATTGGCCACTGGAAGTAGATGAGTTTGTCCACATTGAGCAGAGTAAGAGACAGGCCTGAAACAGCTAAGCCCAGCCAGTTGCCAAAGTGGATTATCTGAAGAACACAAGATATTCGCTTAGTAAACGAAAAACAACAAATTAATCTTCGAAAAAAACTGATAAGGGTCAATCATAAATAAAAAGGACTATAGTTTTTGCGTTCAGCGGCATTTTCAAAATTCGAATTGGCAGGGGACAGTTGTCGGTGGCGCTAGTGCAGAATCCGTTTCCGTTTTTGCCTTGGTCCCCCTTTTTGTTTTTTTTCAACAAATTATTTTTGAACAGCAGATTTATTTTGAGTTTATTTTCATTCACATCCGAATTTTTTTTATTATACGAAACACATAGCTGCAAGAATAAACATTTTGCACAACTCAAATTCTTCTTCCTCGGTTGTATTTTTTGGAGAATCACGTTTCGTCGATTTCAACAATACTCGTGGACCACCAATAGCTCTTCCGTTGTTGCAATAACTATAACTATATAAAATTAAGGATAGCAAACTTCGGCATAACATAGCCGCTTACTTTTTGCAAACTTCTCGGCACAATCTTAACCAATCGATGATGGCGTGCTTGGCGAGCTTCAATTCCTGACACATATGCTTGTTATCAAATCACGTAGACGAAGATGATCGAAATCCAAAGTTTGGCGGAGAACAGCCTCGGTGACCAAAGTGAAACGCATCTGTCCGTTTTCACGGGATAAAATCATAGGTATGACTGAAGCCGCAATTTTTCGTTTTTTAATTAAAATGTGAATTAATCAAATCGTTTCGAGACTATTTCTAGCACACCCTTTTGGAAAACCGTTTTCTTCGGACCCGGCTATTGGTTACAGTCTTGTCAAATTTTCTAGGCGAGTTAACCGCTCTGGATTCGCTCATGTAAATTATAAACCACCTGTATTGAATTCTGGCTCAATAAAGCTCCAAATTAACTGGGTCGATGATATTTTTTGTAGCTGATGCAGTTTGGAGCTCATCATGTTTTTTCGTAGGATATGCTTTTTTAGTTTCAATTTCTCAGATATTCGATAGATAATTGTCGCTCAAGCAAACAGACATGAAATTTTTTGGACGTCGCCAGTCGCCAGTTAGGGGCAATGTAAGCAATTTTCATATTCTTCATCACGAAGGGATTGGAATCTTCCAAAGCTTTTACTCATTGGCGAGTTTGGTCATATGCGTGATAAAGTTATCTCGCACGAAACCAACGAAAACTCTATCTGAAATCTAAATGGTTTTTCTGTAGAGGATATCTGTGCCAGTTTTTTAGTTGGAACAAAAGTCTTGGAAAATTAAAATCCATCTAAAAACAAATTTAAAGAAGCACTGACAGCATATTTTGACACAAATTTGAAAATATCAAAAATAATTTGTTGCAAAAACCAAAAAGGGGGACCAAGGCAAAAACGGAAAGGGGTTCTGCACTAGCCCCACAGTTCTCTTTCGTCTTCTACTGTACTTTTTTGAGTTACATTGACTCAAAAGAGTACAATGAGAGACAAGAGAGAGTTGTCAAAAACCCTGGGCTTTTATATGGTTTGTAATACTTACAGCACACAGATGGAGATGCTGCAGTACTTTGTGTTTCCTGGTCAACACCTCATTGGGATGGCAAAACACTGAACAAATATTATGCTTAGTTTGACAATTGTGGTAAAAAAACCTGTGAGCAGCAGGTCTCCTAAGGTCATATTCACGATAAATAAGTGCATGGTATCGCCTGCAAAAAGAGTCAATAGATCTGGATCTCAAAAGCATATATGTTTGCAAAGGCAATTTGATGTTTTTTGCTTTTGATTTTTTCCCACTGATTTTATTAAATTTTCTGGAAATTGCTCATGTTCTCGGCTATTGCATTAAACTAATCGACGCACTTCGACCGTTGCTGAGGGAGATATGGCATCAAAGCAAACATTTTTGGAAAAAATTGGATATTCTAATAGACGCAAACACAAAAAAAAATTGTTTTTTACTTCTGTATCGAATAAAACTCATGCGCCAGCACACAAAATGATACCCCATAAAACCGAAATCAAAACAAAATCGATATCTTACCACTTCTTCCAAACAGCTTAAAGGCGCAATAAAGTACCAGGAAGTTGAAGACTGTGCTCGCTGTACTTGCTGCCAATAACAGGTCATCCACCTAATAATGCACAAATTTAAATTAAAACTTTCTACAGGGTGGCGCAAGAAATTTGCCTGATTTCAAACCGTGATAACTTTCTGTCCCTGACGCGATTCCGAAATTCTGTTTTTGCAGAACATCTTAGAATTACGGGTGCTGTCACTTGGCATGAAAACCGGAGAAAAAATTTTTTCGACAATTTTTGACTTTTTTCCTTTGGTCCCCCCCCCATTGGTTCAAAATTATATTTTTGACATTTTCCTGTTTTAGGTAGAATGGTGTTCATGCCGGAGCAGAAAGCGTTTTGTGTTGCTGAATGCATCAAAGAAGCGAGTCCGAAGTCAGTTCAAGGGAAGTTTCATACGCATTTTCGTTTCGGTGGGCTCACAAAGGTTCCAGATCGCAGTCGTATCAAAGAGGCCTTAGTTAACTTTAGGTAGTCCCAAATTTGCCTTGGTGTGGTTTTTTGCAAGAACAAAAGGATACATTGCTCACACAGGTTGATTCTTGATTAGGCGCTTTCTTCTTGATTAGGCGCAGAAGTGTTTTCTTTTTGCGATCCTCAACCAGGACAGCAAAAGCTAGCCCACCATTGCCACGCTCGACTCCACCAAACACTCACTGACTTGTTCCGATCTTTCGTTGTCCTCTGTTGTATTTCCGTTTGCAATTGATGATTGAAGAACATTGAAAAATGAAAGATGAAAACCATAGCGAAGACTTCGCGTTGAGGCAAAAAAAATTTGAAAAAAAACCACACCAAGGCAAATTTGGGACTACCTAAAGTTAACTAAGGCCTCTTTGATACGACTGCGATCTGGAACCTTTGTGAGCCCACCGAAACGAAAATGCGTATGAAACTTCCCTTGAACTGACTTCGGACTCGCTTCTTTGATGCATTCAGCAACACAAAACGCTTTCTGCTCCGGCATGAACACCATTCTACCTAAAACAGGAAAATGTCAAAAATATAATTTTGAACCAATGGGGGGGGGACCAAAGGAAAAAAGTCAAAAATTGTCGAAAAAATTTTTTCTCCGGTTTTCATGCCAAGTGACAGCACCCGTAATTCTAAGATGTTCTGCAAAAACAGAATTTCGGAATCGCGTCAGGACAGAAAGTTATCGCGGTTTGAAATCAGGCGAATTTCTTGCGTCATCCTGTAGTTCAGAAAAGGTATAAAAACAAGAACATTTCAAATTTTACCGTGTATTGAAACCTGAAATTTTGATCAATAATATTATCGATGTATTTATATAATTTATCAAAGAATTTTTAAACAACTCCTTTTTTAAATTTTTAATTTTTTTTAAATAATTTTTTATTAGCATACGGCTTTAAATAAGTCGGGGAAAAATAGGCTCTACAGTCGAATTAGTTTTTTTGTTCGGGTGTTCTTATTTTAACTGGTCAAGTAAAAAACCCCAAATTAAACTTTTTGACAATCAAAACATCAATAGATAACGACAATCTCACTCGCTCCCACAAAGTATCATTCTCACTCAATTCTCACTGAGAATTTGTGAAAATTTTTGTTACATACAGGTGGGGCGAAAAAACGCGGCCATTTTTCACTTGTTCAAATTATAACTTTTTCCTTTTCCTGAACCGTATCCAAATTGTCAGAGTTGCGTGCATGCATTTTCTCTCTCTATTTTTACAGAAAAAAGTCAGATAAAAAAGCAGTAATCCACAAGAAGATTGCGGTGATTAAGAAAACGCAAAAAACAGATCTGCAAAATTGCAATACAAATTTTTCAATTCTCGTTGAAAGTTTACTTGATAAACTCCTCTGATTCATAACAATTGTACACATACTCATCTGATAGCTCTTGATTTTGGTTTTGAGTTGTAGGTGCACTGTAGTTCTGCAGGGAATGCATCTTGCATGTATAAGGTCTGAAAAATACGGCTTTGAAAAATGTGAAAAAAGACTAACTTAAGATTTTTAGACGTTTTTGCATGGCGCAGTCATAAAGCTTTCCGTCATAAGTTTTTTCACAGTTTTTGCAAGTATTTTTAGTACACCTTCTACGTAGAATGGCCAAAAACCACGATTGCGCACATCAAAATCGTCGTCTGATGCTCTCAAATTTTCAAAATTTTGCAATCAATTGTTCCGAACAACCTAAACCAGTGTTTTAGTTGGTTTCGAATGGATCAGGGTGAGAGTCTGAGAAATCGACCGCATCAGACGACGATTCTGTTGCCGATTCTGCGGTCGAATTATCGCAAAAAGTAGCCCCTATAGCAAACCACCGAAAAACGAATTTCCAGTGGCTTTCGGTTACTTTGGCTTGAGATGCTGACCGATGGATTAATTTTTCTAATCATAATATTCAATTTCCAACAAAATTTTTATTTTAATTTTAAATTTTCCGTGATTTAAAAAATATTTGTAATTTAGTCCGATCTAACCGGTCTGATCATGGTTTTTACCCACCTCTGCGTGAAACAAACAACCGACCGAGTGTCGATGCTCAACCAAACCAAAAGTGCAAAAATTTTTTAAAGCTCATTAAAATGAACAATCCGGGAGCTATGAACCGAAAAAAAATTTACCTTTTCAGCAATCGTTAAAAAAAATCAGTCAAATACCAGCATCTAGACCACTAGCATCAGTTGTTGTTAGAACAATCAACAAAAGCCAAGACAATAAGAAGAAGAAAATGAAGAAAGTCGATCATCTCACTGACTCGCAAAAAGTCACAATTGGCTGAAATTTGGTGCAAACCATATTCCCGGCCACCAGCATAACAAAGGACCACAAAGGAAAGTGTCAGTGATCCAGCTGAAATTAGCCTTATTAAAGGGTATTCTCAACTTCTAAAAGTCCAGTTCCTTTTTTGAGATACAGAAGCAATTACCAAATATTGATTTCTAAATTATATTTTCGGACAGAAATTCATTGGTTTGTATGTGCGCATTTGAAGTAATTTGATATTTTTTAGAACTTATTGGTGGAAATACGCATATAAACAATGCTAAATCAATCAAAATGTGACATTTTTTTTCTGAATTTTTTGTTTAAATCGCCTTGTTATTTCATAGTTATGTATAGGCTTGTTCTTTACAAGAATTTATTATCGAATTTATACTTTATCAACTGGACAAAAAATCCGGCCTTCTCCATTCTTTTTATTTGTTAAGATCAAGAGATTCGGCAGGCACTTGTGCACATGACAGGAGGTATGGTGATATCTTTTAACTGCGAAGAGGGTTTTAGTATTTTGAGCAATTTTTATACGCTGAAACGATTAAAAGGAGGATACGTAAAAATGGCCAGTTTTGGGGAAAAAGGGCCCAAAGAATGTGAAAAAGTGCCCATTTTTTTGGTTGTAGTCAAAAA
The DNA here is from genome assembly GCA_029231635.1 of Ditylenchus weischeri. Classification (NCBI taxonomy): domain Eukaryota; kingdom Metazoa; phylum Nematoda; class Chromadorea; order Rhabditida; family Anguinidae; genus Ditylenchus; species Ditylenchus weischeri. The sequence goes on along the minus strand of JAMRYI010000545.1, from coordinate 82,040 downwards.
AGCGTAAATCTGCCAAGTTTTTGTGAAAAAGTGCCCAGTTTTTCGAAAATTTGCCCAGTTTATGTGAAAATGTGTCCAGTTTTGGTCAAATTTGCCCACTTCTGGATATACCCTGTTTTGTTCATTATGCCCTAAATGAAGCGTATTTCTTCAAGCTGGAGCAGCAACAAATGGATGTTCTATCATTCGGTTGCCGAAATATGCCGACTTGGTCCTTCGTCTGAGAATTTTCACAAAAACAGGGCACATTTTCAAAAAACTGGGCACTTTTTCACAAAAACTGGGCAGATTTTCGCCTTTTTGTACTACAACCGAAAAAACCGGGCACTTTTTCACATTCTCTGGGCTCTTTTCCCCCAAATCTGGTCACTTTTCCGTTTTGTCCTAAAAAAAGTTGGCAGCTAGTTTCCTTTAATGAACGAAAACAAAAAGAAGCATGGGAAATACTTAACTGTACCTTGATAACTGTAGAATTGTTTATATTGTATACTAAAAATTCTATAGTTATTAACGTGCAGTTGTCTAAGGATGAACACCCGAAGCTAACCTGAATCAGTTATTGACAGTCGATAGTTGTACGCAGATAACTGTCGAATTTATCATATATTATACGAGAAATTCTACAGTTATCATACAGTTAATTTTCCGGTTTCTGGCTGGATTCCGGTAATGGATCTGACCAAGATTCCAGTTTCCTTGTTTTTTAGGTTCGCGATTTCAGTCAAGAATGGATTTAAGCTTTCGTTGATTTTCCATTAAACACGCTGCACGCTTAAACATTTACACTAGTTTGTATTTTTGAGAGATTCCCGACAAAAAATCAGTTCTTGTTTACTGTTTTGTTTTAATCAATTTTGATCATATATTTTTTTCTGTATACTCCTTATTATCCATTTTTAAGCGTTGAGCGTTCATTGAGTGAAAATGTTTGGTTGAGGAGCGGACATAAATGATCAATAACAATCATTACTTCACTTTTTTCTACTGCCACTACTGTTATTGTTGTTGTTGATACTGGCTGGCTGGCTGTATTAGTAAAAGCAGAAGTGACCCGAAACACACCATAGCCACCATCCGTTTTACTTCACTGAATTTGTTTGTGGATGTTGCGCTCTTCACCAATATTATTTTATGTTGTGACTGATTTTATTAAGTGTGTAATGCTCCTGTAAAATTTTAATTTGGTAGCCAATCAAAGTCAGTCAATATAAAGAAAAAAATTTGTTTGGCACTAAGCGGTAATCGAACCTATCATATCTTATATAGTATTTGGCATGTGTGGGTGGGTGGTTAACGCTTTTTTACTTCGAAAGCCAGAACGGGTCGTAGATAGCGAAATCACTTTTGTCGCTAATACCATCGTGTTCCCAGAATGTCAGCTTTCGTTTTAAAAAGAACAGGCGAAAAATGAGTTCTAATAGGGGATATACCTATTTTTATGAACGAAGTCATAGCCCCTCATTGAAATTTCGAAATACTATAGAGGCGCCGATAGGCGCCTGTGGTCCCTTGTTTTTAAGTATTTCAATAACCTTTTTTTGGACCGCTGAATTTTTTGGACAAGACTAATGTATCAAAAAATTTTTATTTATAAAAATTGCAAAAAAATTTCATATGCTTCACATAAAAAAAATTTTCTTTGTGAAAGTTAATTTTGAAACCCATCGAAACTTTTTTATAATTTTTATCCAACCCTTTAGAACGAAACCTTTTTTCAACACTTTGGAAAGTGCTATTCACTTTAGGGTCAACGCAAGACTTTTCGGACAACCTGATAATTTTTAAAATCCCGCACGAGGCGGGTTTAAAACGGGACGTATGTATGTAATGTAAAATAGGTTGACTGTGCAGAATTTTTGTTGACTATGCAAGATTTGGCACTATTCTTGTTGGTACCCCCCCAAATCATAGGATTTTTTTTCAAAATTTTTTAAGCTATTTTTTGAATTTTTTTGAACTGAAAATCATTATTAATGCTTTTTCTCATGGTATGTTTGTAAACGCTAACATTTTATTTCATTTTTCTGTCACAACAATTTACGTGCACGCATATTCAACAGCTATTTGGCTCCATAAGTTGTACATAATATCAGGACCCGCATATTTCTGACGCCAGCAGAATTGTTCAACATAGGAAGACAAGAGAATTGAATCCTTTTAACTCGTCCATGCTAAATTAACCACACCATTGTTCAATAAAAAGCATTAAAAATGATTGAAATGAAATTTTGAAAAAAAATTCTATGATTTGGGGGGGTACCAACAAGAATAGTGCCCAAGATTTTGTTGACTGTGCAAAATTTTGTTGACTATGCAAAATTTTGTTGACTATGCAAAATTTTGTTGACTATGCGAAATTTATTGACTATGCGAAATCCGTGACTGTGCGAAATGTTGACACTCGACTGTAAATCTTTCGGTCTAGTTAGATTCGGTACCTAGACGTCTGGCGGTTTTTGGGACATCTTTGGAATTTTCGTTTATTTGCTTTTTGAGTCACAAATTCGAGCCCCTCCAAAGATACGCTAGCCTACCCTTCGCCCAAGGCATCGCTTAGTTGAAAAAAATGAAGAAAATTTGCTGAAACACAAAAAACAGTAGCCCAATATAAGGGCTAATTTGAAAAAATGTCTTAAAACAGCCAAACACAAAATACTACGAATTATATTTTACCCGCAGTATTATTATCCACAAATTTTTTTTCAATCCTTTTGATCAGTATCTGTTTTTGTTTGGTTTCTTCTTTTTTATTTCTCTCCTTTTATCCTTACAACTCCCTAAACATTATCATAACAGGCACTTTTAATCAACAAAACAGGTTTACTTCCCTTTCGTCTTTTTTTCTAGTCTTATGTGTTTTCTCGGCCGCTGGGTCTGCTTGATTAACACCAACTTTTCAAGGTGTTTCAATTATAAAATTTTCAATTTTACTGCGCTTTTTGGCTGTACGAAGTTTCGTAACGAGACAATTTCGTAACAGCGAATTTTCGCAACAAATTTTTTCGTAATAGCGAATTTTTGTAACTAACAGTTTCGTAACAGCAAGTTTTCGTAACAAGCACTTTTTGTAACAGCATATTTTCGTAATAAAATTTCACTGTTAAGAGATTTCTAACTTAGGGTATCCACGCATTCTTATTGTATTTTTTGGTGGAGTGCGATTGACCTTGTGTTGGCCACATACAGCTAGTTCGGGTTTTGGAACTATAGAGACTGTTTTTATGCAGGCGCACTTAGACCTGGCCACCTTGACTTTTTCTGGCTGGATGTAGCTATTTACAGTGCGTGTCAATAGTTCCGGCGCCGATAGTTTCTGAAAATACGATTCATGATTGGTTATAACTAACTTTATTGGCTTTTTTTCCATATGACACTTCTACTTGACAACAAGACAAAAAACAATAGCACAACAACGAAAAGAAAATGACAAGGAAATATATTCTTTATTTTATTGAATGACTCTTCTTTTCCGGCGAACTCTTCTCTGTGCTCCCCCGGCATTGAATGCTGTTTCTCCCATGGCAAGAGATATTCAAGGAAACGTGCCATGCCCGCATAATTTGCTTCCCTACCAAAACGTGAAATCCAAGGAAGCTCAAAATCGACCAATCGGTAAAAGGAAGCCACAACCATAAGCTTTGGAATGAATGCAAGGCAGCGAAAGAGGCCAACATATTCGTTGAGTGAGACATCTGATTGGTACATCAGATCAAACTTGACCTAAAAATATTTACAGATCATAAAAAAGAGCCCTGACGTACTTTACGCAGCCATCGATGAATAGCTAGAGAGAAGTGGAAACAACAGGCCTTGTGCCGCACACCTATGTCTGTTGTCATCATCTTCGTCTGATGTGTCACTTAGGTAGTTGAGCAAGTCATCTTCATCGCTAATGAGCATATCTTCAAGGAAAATCAACATCTAAACGAAACAAAATGTTTATATGGTTAAAGTACAAAGAGTGAAGATAGTAAGCGTAATCCCGGTTAATGCCTAAAATTTGGAAAAGACTGACTTGACTGAACCTCGCCCAAAAAAACTCTGTTACGAAAACTTTCTGTTACGAAAAAGTCTGTTACGAAAAATTGCTGTTACGAAACAATTTATTACGAAAATTCGCCGTTACGAAAATTCGCTGTTAAGAAAAAAATTTGTCACGAAATTTCGCTGTTAAGATACTTCCTACAGCCCGCTTTTTGATTATTTTTCTTTTTAATCAGCTAATTTTTCTTGCAAAACTTGCCTCTGCACAGTTCGAAATCTGGCTCACAGACTCTAGTTCGACTCCAGCTGGCTGCATGCAAACTTTTGTCCTTTTAGTTTTTGATGTCTTAGGCGTATACACTTAGCGTGTACTTTGGCTAAAAAATTTATTTCCGAGTACATACTAGGGCTGGAGAGCATTTCTGATTTTTGATATTCAGTTTTCTGCTTTTTAGACTTCTGATTTCTCGTTCTAACTATTTTTCTGATTCTGATGTACCTATTTTCGACCAGAAATTGTGTTCTGGAAAACTCTACTAGGCGAAATCTCTTTAGAAATAAAAATTTCAAACCAGATTTTATGTAGATATGCTTGTGAGTTAGACTACCTACCAGAGTTGGCGCGGAATCAATATTTGGATCGGCAGTGGAATTTTTCTTTTGTTCAAACCGTAACCGAATTTTTGTAGGTATCTTTGGGGTATCTCTGAATAAAATTTTATGGCAAAAATAGCATTTTCAAAAAAATACAAAAAACCCAGAAAAAACCACAAAGATAAGCATGCAGCTAAGTGAAGTCGAACCGTAGACCTTGCTGCTCAAAACCAGCCTATTGTATTCACGACCCCCAAAATTTAAATCACAGTGCAGTTCAAGAAAACCAAAACCCCAGGAATGTTTTCTGTGAAATTCAAGTTATTAAACGAAAATTTCCCTTTTTCTTGTTAATTTCGATTTTTCCACAGTTATAACAATTTTTCTTGCACAACTAACGTGAATTACGTTAACGTTTTCAAATTTAATATTTTTGTTCAAATTTCAGTTTTTCTTGTTCTTTTGTTTGTTTGATACGCCTGTTTTTGTCTTGTTTCCCCACTTGCGTCTCATTTGCTTATTGGTCTTCGAGTTCATCCATCGCATTAATTTTTGTCGTTCTCTTTTTACGCTCGAAGTCGGTTCATCAAACTAATTTTTATCAATTTTGCAGATATGGCTGCAGTCAAATAAGAAGGGATACACGCCGTTTTCGTTTATCTGCGTCATTAAGGTCTCTGTTTTGCGCGAATCAGGCAGCTGTTCGGAGTGGCAAGGCAAATGGTCAGCAATGGGGTTTGTCGATTCTAAGAAACTGGCGTTAACTGGGCCGGATTGGGCAGGGAAGAAAGAGCAGTTCAATAGATTAAGTCTATCGGGTTTGATTTAGTGATTTCAGTTTCTCTTAATTTTGGGGGGCCATGGGCCGTGTATTGGCTTGGTTTTGCTGAGGCCCGATCCTCAACCAAAACCACTTCACATTTTGCTCACTTAATATTGCTACTATAAGCAGCCATTGCACTTTTATAGACGATCCTTGTCTTACGAAACAATTTTGCAACTAGCAAACAAAACAATCCTTTATTTTGTTCATTAGAGAAAATTTTTATTCAGTCTCTTTCACATCTGTCATCTTTGTAGATGTTAGTAGGAGGGAAATTAGCAAGCATTAGCCACTCCAAATCTATTGTTCTCAACTTTTTTTTTGATCAAAATAATTTTTAGATGTGCTCACTGGTTTTGTTTCGGAGACAAAAAATGTGCGCTGCTAGTAGGAATCGAACCCTCGAGTAATGGTCTAGCTGATTTTGGACGATACCTTTTTGGCGCGAATTCACTTTTCTAGACGCAAATTTTTGGGTTTTCGTTATTATTTTACAGATTTCATTCTTGTTTTCAAAGTGTAAACGCTTTTAGATAACTCTGCTATTCTGGTTACTAATAAATTATCGTTTTATTTCAATGTCTTTAAAAAATATAGCACAAAAAGATAAAAGCAAATCAGAAAAATCATTTGGTTCATAGTTTTATCTTTTTGCAATACATCTTTTTAAAAGACATTGAAATAAACGATACAGTCAACCCTCGTTAATCCGCCACCCCTAGGGACCGGCCTCAGGGTGGCAGATTATCGAGGTGCGATTACCCTACCTTCACTTAACTTTAGCTTTTTTGGGACCGGCCCTAGGGTGGCGGATTATCGAGGTGCGATTACCCTACCTTTACTTAACTTTATCTTTTGGGACCGGCCCTAGGGTGGCGGATTATCGAGGTGCGATTACCCTACCTTTACTTAACTTTATCTTTTTTGGGACCGGCCCTAGGGTGGCGGATTATCGAGGTGCGATTACCCTACCTTCACTTAACTTTAACTTTTTTGGGACCGGCCCTAGGGTGGCGGATTATCGAGGGTGGCGGATTATCGAGGTGCGATTACCCTACCTTTACTTAACTTTATCTTTTTGGGACCGGCCCTAGGGTGGCGGATTATCGAGGTGCGGTTTAACCTTTAACTTTTTTGGGACCGGCCCTAGGGTGGCGGATTATCGAGGTGCGATTACCCTACCTTTACTTAACTTTATCTTTTTGGGACCGGCCCTAGGGTGGCGGATTATCGAGGTGCGATTACCCTACCTTTACTTAACTTTATCTTTTTGGGACCGGCCCTAGGGTGGCGGATTATCGAGGTGCGATTACCCTACCTTTACTTAACTTTATCTTTTTTGGGACCGGCCCTAGGGTGGCGGATTATCGAGGTGCGATCACCCTACCTTTACTTAACTTTATCTTTTTGGGACCGGCCCTAGGGTGGCGGATTATCGAGGTGCGATCACCCTACCTTTACTTAACTTTATCTTTTTGGGACCGGCCCTAGGGTGGCGGATTATCGAGGTGCGATTACCCTACCTTTACTTAACTTTATCTTTTTGGGACCGGCCCTAGGGTGGCGGATTATCGAGGTGCGATCACCCTACCTTTACTTAACTTTATCTTTTTGGGACCGGCCCTAGGGTGGCGGATTATCGAGGTGCGATTACCCTACCTTTACTTAACTTTATCTTTTTTGGGACCGGCCCTAGGGTGGCGGATTATCGAGGTGCGATCACCCTACCTTTACTTAACTTTATCTTTTTGGGACCGGCCCTAGGGTGGCGGATTATCGAGGTGCGATTACCCTACCTTTACTTAACTTTATCTTTTTGGGACCGGCCCTAGGGTGGCGGATTATCGAGGGTGGCGGATTATCGAGGTGCGATTACCCTACCTTCACTTAACTTTAACTTTTTTGGGACCGGCCCTAGGGTGGCGGATTATCGAGGGTGGCGGATTATCGAGGTGCGATTACCCTACCTTTACTTAACTTTATCTTTTGGGACCGGCCCTAGGGTGGCGGATTATCGAGGTGCGATTACCCTACCTTTACTTAACTTTATCTTTTTGGGACCGGCCCTAGGGTGGCGGATTATCGAGGTGCGATTACCCTACCTTTACTTAACTTTATCTTTTTTGGGACCGGCCCTAGGGTGGCGGATTATCGAGGGTGGCGGATTAACGGGGTGGCGAATTAACGAGGGTTGACTGTACCTTAAAAAACTAGAATAGCAAGGCTACCTAATAGTGTTTTCACTTTGAAAAAAAAAGAATGAAACATGTAAAATAAAAAGGGAAAACCAAAATTTGCGCCAAAAAATATTTTTCAGCCAATTTTTAGCTGAAAAATAACTGTTTTTATTTTCAAATCGAAATCCAGAATTTTGTAGCAAAAATATTTTGAAGATCGCTTCTAGTGCTTCAATTTCCTTTGTGATACAAATCCGCTGAGATTCACTAAAAATTATTATTCCCGGTCAAGACATGGTACTTGTGCACTTGGGGGTCCCTTTTTTGTTAACCGTGAATAAGGTTTGTATACCTCATAAGTAATTTTTATGCGCTAAAAACGATAAAAAAGTTGTTTTCCGACGTTTTCCTTACTGAAAACAAAAATGAGAAAATCGGAATCAGGCAAAAATAGCTTTCGATATAAATAGAAACAAAGAGCAAATAGAAAGAACCAAATAGAAACTTTTAAGCTCTTCTATCGCAATAATCTAGAAAATCATTGAAGTTATAAGAATTATTCTACTGCGTTGTAGTCACTGGATCTGGGCAAAAATAGTCTCTTTACGCCTTTTTGATCATGAGTCTTGCTCGGAATTATGTCTAAGGTATGTGAGTGCGCGCATCTCTAACTCTCAACCCCCTGCGCCCCCGAAGGGGGTATAAGTGGCTTGGAGGCTTGGAATTGGGAAGCGCACACCCACATACCTTAGACACAAATCACTCAAAAGTGACTCTGGATGCATAAAAATGTTTGCATACAAGAGTTTATTTATGCGGTAGGCCCCAGTATTCAAGACTATGCTTAAATGATCTTTTTAAATTATATAGGTACCTTTTCCAGTAATTTAGCCTTAGGAAACAATGGCATAAGGTGAATTTTTGCAAAAAAAAAATTTTTTTAACTCTTACTTATTAGTAAGGAAATCGTTGGAAAACAACTTTTTTATCGTTTTTAGCGTATAAAAAGTAGTAAGGAGGCATTTAAACCCCGTACATAGTCAACAAAAAAGCAACCCCCTCAAGTGCACAAGTGCCCAAGATATAGCTGATTTGAGCAAACCACCCAGAAAATTTGTGACTTCCAGATTTCTGATCAAAAAAGCCAAATGTCGGTTTCAATGGCTACAGAGAGAAGTCTCAGACTCACCCTGAAACTATTACAATTTCTTGTCTCACTCTACTTAATATTCTCACTCTACAACACTGGACCTCATTGGATTCTGTTGATAGCATGTTTGGCAGTGCCAGTTTATGGTTAGATACATAAAAATTAAATGGTCTTTTGTCTTAGAGATGTATTTAGGAATCTACTTAATGGTAAAATCGCCGGATAGGACTCTGAGACAAGTGAAAAATTTACTGGACTACTAAACATTTTCTAGCTAAGAATCTAATTTTCAGCATCCTGTACCTTTTGTGCGCTACAAGGTAAGCTGCAAAAGTTATTTAATAAATCAAAACTTTTGTGATTAGCGACGATTTAGTCAGGTTTGCATGCAAATGCAAAACAAGCAGCCGGATATTATAGCGGCCATCCAAAAAAACTAGACTAGCGTTTACATTGTAGTTAAGGCACTTTAATTTCTTTTTTCAAGCCAAGGACGCTATCAATAAAACCAAACTGTGGTCATACGCAGTTTGGTCCAATTTTTCATCTCTTAATTGGTCCATAATTTTTTCTCTGGATCGAATTCTGAATTTCTGTAAACGCAGTTTGACTCAAAATCGAAAAGCATTTTTCAATATATATCAAAATCAAATAAAATTTTAAATTTATATACAATGCTTTATTGAACACTAGGATATAGATAGGGTTGTCGAAAAACTCGAAAATTTTCGAGTTCGAACTGGATTCAAATTTCTAGCATTTATCTGTCAATTTTTTCGTTGTTGAGTTGAAAGGTGTCTTTTAGGGCCAGCTTATTATTCTAACTTTCTAACGTCTCGTATAGGAAAGCAAATAGGGGGTAGCTTCATCATCACCAAGGCTATTTTGGCTCATCAGATCAAAAAAGGTTCAGATCTGGAAAAATTTATCGGTGAAACTGACTCGATAATTTCTAGCGCTCGACAGCAGCAATAGACAACGGAACTGGTTCGGAATGTGGACCCCAAATATTTTGGTCAAAAACGAAAGAGCCAACGCGAATTCAATGCCTTCAGATGATCCATATTACCTAAAAATAAGCAAATAATAGTATAAACAAAGGAAACAAATGATAGAGAAAAACAAATACAGAAAATGACTGACTGCGGATGCCAAAGCATAAGCCAACCCCCGCCTAAGCCAAAATATGAAAAAATTTTGAAAAAAAATCCTAAATACGGGAAACGTCTATATGCCAAACAAATTTACCAATATGAAAGGATTCACAATTTCAATGAATTCCTGATATTTTTTGACCAAAATATTTGGGGTCCACATTCCGAAAACTTGCTATTACAAAAAGGACGATTACGAAAAATTGCTGTTGCAAACAATTTATTACAAAAATTCGCTGTTACGCAATTGTCTCGTTATGAAACTTCGTACAGCCGACGAGAACCTAAAAGTAATGTCTTTTTGAGCTCCTGCAACAAGTGATTCTGGGCTGATTCTCCTGGGGTGATTTAGGTCCATATAGGGTGTGTGGGGAATTTTTTTGAATAAAAGTTGATTAGAAAGGTATGAGTATATCCCAGTAGGGTCTAAAATTGTATCAAGTTGCCTGGTGTTAGTCCCGAGTTCCGAAATACCGATTAAGCGCTCATTTAGAAAATTTTTGTGCAGTAAAATTTGACGAAATTTTGCATTTTCGACATTTTCCAAAGATTTTAGCCGTATTAGTTTTGACCCAAATCTTTTGTTTAGAGTAGGATTCAGTCGGGTTTTGGATTTCTGAGAATCTCACAGGCTGAAAAGGGTACAGTCAACTCTCGCTTTTATAGCGCGCTTTTTTCGAGTTTCTGTGCATTGTATCGAGAGCTGACTGTGTTTTGTTCGGAAAAATTTTCAATCCTCAATTTACAAAAAAGATTATTATCATTTTCAGGCATTGGCTAGAAACAAGAAGTTTGTGTTTGAAAAACTCCAAATTGCTAAATTTTAAAATCTAATCCTAAATCATTTGCAGTTGGCTTAGAGTGGATGTTGCCATATCTCTGACAATGTCTGTCGTCTGTTTTGGCTTCTCAGCAATTCTCTTCTTTGGATATTTTAAGGTAACCATGCATTCGGCTCCCTAAATCCTCCTAAAATTTTTTCTGGATTTTCAAAAAAAAATTAATTTTATAAATCAATTATTACTTTTTCGAAAACCACCTTGAGCATTAAAGAAAAAATGTACGAGACAGGATGTTGTCCGGGTCAAATTCTGACCAAGATCTAAATTTTTATTTGGAAGATCCCGGCAAAAAGTGGACACCAGAATCCTGTCTTGGTTTATTTTTTTCATTGTATCTAAAGGCCAAATGCAGGTGAACACAGCCACGCCTTTCTACCTGCAAGCTGCAGTGGCTTCTTTGTTGCTCTGCATACTCTACTTGTTCAACTCAGTGCTGTCCACTCGCCAAATTGAGATGGGCACTATAGATTTCATACTCAACAACGAAAAGGTTGGATTAGTTTGCATTGAATTTAGCTCTTTACTCTGTCAATTTGTAGCAACCATTCAGCACACAAATGAGCAGAACTAGTCCACTGGCGATCAACACCGACTTTGGCCAGTCAGACGTTTACTTTCAAGGAGCCACAAACGATACAGCTAATTATAATGTGAGATTTTTTCTGGGCCATTTAACAAAGCAAACAGGCATTAAATAACAAACTAAATAGCAAAATTTATTTGATCAAGTTGCCGGAAAAGTTTGGTAAAGACTCACGGCAAGTAACTTTTTTCGTTGAACCCCCAAAAAATTATATTAAAAATTATAAAAATTACAATAAAATTCCTGAAACTTTTCGCATTTTAGCCGCACATTTGAAGTTTGAAACCCAAGAAACTATTTTATTGTAACTTATATAGATTTTCTGAAATCACCATAATGATTTTTTAGTATTTTATTTTTAGTTGCTGAAACACCGTCTTTCAGTGGAATGTTTCTGGCGTCTCTCCTTACTATTGGGCTGTCTAATATAGCAACCGGAAATTGTCGGCTACTAATCGAATTTGTTGCGCGACATTGTCGACTATTTTAAATGAAATCCGGTTGGATGAATTTCATTAAAAAAATAGTCGACAATGCCGCGCGACAAATTCTACTAACAGTCCAGTTGCCGTCTAATATGTCTTGCGTTAAGAGGACTGTGTAGTTCGACACTTCTATGAAATTTCAAGATTTCTATTCATAAAAATCCTATAAAATTCCTAATAAGTTAAAAAATAGAAATTTTACGTAAATAAACGCAACAAAATAATTTGATGGGTTTAAAAATCTATTTTTGCTTCTGGAATATGAATTCTGAAACCCATCAAACAATTTCGGATTAATTATTATAAATAAAAAAATTCAAAGTCGTAGTGGACAACCCAATGTTATTTTTCCAACAAGAATATATTTTCAGATGCCACTTCACAAATCTGCAGTTAGTGGCCTAACTTTACTTGAGCGTCTACAAGTAGAGCTGGCTCAACGCAAACAAGAAGATGATCCAGCCAACAAGTCTTGTGCAGCGGAGTTTAGTCAAGAGCATTACTCCGTACGTGCCAAGACTTCAGGATTGAGCGCTGCAACAGACCAGAAAGGACAGCCTCTAAACGCTACTCATCCAAACTACAAATATTCCGAAAATTCGATCACAAGTGGCATACGTGATTTTGACATTTCTCAAGGGGTTTTTCTAGCCATCAGTAAACGAAATAATGTGAAACCCACCAATTTTAGGAGTTGGTTGTGAATATAAATCACAAGTTACACAGATTCTATGAGCCAAAATCGGACACTTCACGAAAATTTACTGAAATGCCAGTGAATGGCCGAGATCAACATCAATCCATTGTTAGAAAACATCAGTCTACATGCTCTTCCATAAGTCCTTACAAAACTTCCTCCCAGCCTTATAACAGAAAGGCTGTGCCAGCTGCAAAGACTGGAGTATCTGAGGCTAACGATCGGTATGATCACTCTGAGGCTGTCAATCACACAATAATTTCACCAAAGAAAAGCGAAGTTAAACAAGAACATCAAATGGATAGCCTAGCTCCTATCTTAAAGAAGTGTTCTGCAACTACATCATCTAGTCAAATAAGGACAGGGTTAAATTTTTTTTAATTCTAAAACATGCGACATAAAACATAAAACTAAAAGATGAGGATGAATGACTGAGCTTTCGTACATTCACAAACCCAACGAGCAAAAAATAGGCATCCCCACAGTGCTAATTAAGGTTGTCGGGAGTAGTCTTATTTCGAACCGACGACTAGTTGCTGAGTTTGTGAGCACTTTTTAAGAGGCTGTAAAAACTTCATTTTTGCCGTTCGGTTCATTTTTGCCGTTTTGAACTGTATTGCACACAAAGGCAAATATACAAAACAGTTCAAACATAATCTCTAAGACGGTTTAAATGAAATTTTAACAGCCTCTTGAAAAATTGCTCACAAACCCAGCAACTAGTCGTCGGTTCGAAATAATACTCCCCCGACAACCCATTGCCACCGCAATTGGGTGGCGTACGGTATACGGTGGCGCGAAAAAACAGAGGCAATTGAAAACATTTTGCGTAGGTAGCTCCTTGCCCCGTCGATTTCCTTAGGAAAATCGATGACAGCAGTTAAGCTACCTAGGAGCTCTTGCAGACATAATTTGTAAAAATTTCAAGAGTTTCTTGTTCTCGATTATTTTTTCAGAAACACTGGTTTCAATGTCGTGCAGACAAAGTGTTGAAAGTTGGGGAAAAAACCAAAAACGAGATTCTTTTCTAGTTGGGTTAGTTAGGTTTAAGAATTACGTTTTTCCAGATCAAAACTCAACTACCCTTGTGAGCCGAAAGAGTTTACGCAGAATTCGAGCACCAACTCAAGCAGTGCCAGCAACTTACCTGAGCATTCAGTTCCTTCAACCTCTTCATTCACCCCCTACATTATTATGGAAAATTCCCCGGAGCGTGCCAAAAAGACCTCCTCGTCTGATTTTACCACCCACATGCCTGTTTATTCCAGAAAATTAGAGGCTGTGGAACCCATTAGAACAGCTATACATAGAGCAGTGCCCGTTAAAGTCAGGCCAATTGAAGAGGATGGGTGTGATACATCAAAGTCTGATTCATCCACTGGAGGCTCATCCACGGCTACTGAATTTGAGAGGAAGGATGGAAAAGGTAGGTTTTCAAATTAAAACTGTAGTCCAAGTTACCAGATGACCGAATTTGCTAGGAATTTCTTGATTTTTAGTTGTGAATTTCGATTTCCGTTTAGTCTAGTTGCTGGGTTCGTGAGCACTTTTTCAAGAGGCTGTAAGGGCCCCTTCGGGGCGCAGGGGGCTTGAGAGTTAAGTCCTAATTTTGAACTCAAGCCTTAGTTTTGACTGTGAGATGTAACGTAAACGCTTTTTCTATTTATCTTTTAATTTTGGCTGGAGAGTGCTATTTTTATCGTAGCGTTTACGTCAGTCAACTGTAAATACTTAATACTTCTCACTATTTACTTCAAACCTGGACTGATCTAACACTGAAAGATTAACAAAAAACGGGTTGAGTGTAAAAAAGGAACAAAAAAAAAGGATTCCTAAGCCAGAGCAACAAGGAAGAATTTTTAAACCGAAGGCTGAAAAAAGAAAAGATTTTCGGTCAAAATCAAAATTTTAGCACTCAGAATTTTGAGTGTACCATGTAAAGTTGCGACTGACTCTAACCCCTTGGTCACACTGGGAGATCGAAGTCGAAATAAAGTGCCTAGATTTGTATTTGGACAAACAAAATGACGATTTCCAGGGAGCACTTTATTTCAGCTGTGACTAAAGCGTTAGCTGCAACACTTAAGTATGTACAATTGTTGTCGTTGATTGTAAAGGCTATAGTCAACAAAAAGGCACAGTCCAGCAGTTTACTGCAAACTAGATATAACTTCAAGCTTACAAAAAATCTATACAGTGCAGTAGAAATTATTCAAAAGCCAAGAGATACAATTCAGGTAGTTCCCAAACCATTCAGTCTAGCCAAGGAAGCACAGTCAGACTAGACGACTTCGACCATCAGATGAGGTCTGCCACCCTATCAATTAGCAACAGAATGCAAGTGAATAGCAAAACCAGCACAAGTGACCCTATTCCTTCCATTGCTTCAGCCATTGACTCTGGCAGAGAAAGACAGAAGTTGGCGGCTGGAGGCACTCGGCTCAGGGAAAAGATCCAAAACCACAAAACTGGTAAGTGATTAACTAGGAAACTGAATACTGAACTGGGAACTTTTTGAAACTGAATAAGGTTTTGATAGTAATATGTTGTTGTTTTTTTTAGGATCTGATGGAATCAGAACAAAATCTATGCCATTCAGGCATTCTACAGAACTGAAAATAGAAGCAAGTTTAACAGGAGCGTCGCCACCTAGTCAAGTGACTCAGTCTTGAGAAAATATTTGAATTATTTTTGAGTAGGTGTGATGTAGATAAAAAAAAAACTTTGTGAATTGTAAATCAAAGACTGAAATAAAAAAACGACGCTTGCATTGTATTTATTTCGAAAATGCACAACTTTAAAAAATCATTTTTGGGTGTACAGTCAAGCCTTTATATTAGAGCCACCCCCTCCTTTCTGTAACGATCACCCGTGATCAATTTGGTTGGTCTGAAGTAAATTAAGCCGAACAGAATTTTTATATAACGGTCACCTGGGGCAGGTCACTCCAGAAAAAAATGATACTCCACATAAGGATCACATTAACAAAAATTACAAATTTTAGATATGGTATAATTGATGATGTACTTTATTTAGAAGTTTATTATATTAGCATTTTTGTCAAAAGTGAACAAGGCTATCGGACTATGCAAGACTATACAAGAACTAATCCTTATCTGCTATTTCAAATGAGTGTATATGTGCTGCAACCTCTAGGCAAAAACTTGGACAACCAGCCTCCAAAGCGCAAAACCACCATTTTCTCACCTGCCAAATTTCCACTCAAAGCCGCCCAAGAGCATGTCATAGCTCTTTATAAAACTGCTACATCATCAAAATAATTTAAACTCAATGCTTAAATAAACTCAATGCTTGGTCAATATTTGTAGAGCAACTCAAGAGCTAAAAAATGGACAGAAAATCAGCACAAAAATTGAATGAATTTCACTCAGAAATTGAAGAAGAAAAAGTAAAACCAGCTGTTTCCTTGGTATCAAAATTCGAAAGATACCTGGTTTGACTTATTCCTGGACGACTTTCTAAAACACTTTTGGTTTACAATACCGTATTCTCTCTAATAGAAAGCCATGGCCTTCTATTTTTCAACCCCCCTTTGGGGGTGGCCTTCTATTAGAAAGTGGCCTTCTAATAGAGAGTTGCCTTCTATTTTTTAACCTATCGGTTGAAAAATCCCGTTTTATTAGACCGTAGATAAAACTAAAAAAAAGGAAAACTTGGAACAAAAAAGTATTTATTTCCCTTTACACCATATCATATAATTTCTTTATTTACAACCACGATTTAACAAACAATCAACAATCCAATGACACATCACTATCGTTCAAAAAAAAATTAAATTCTTGCTGTACTTCTTGGCGTAGTTGACGGCTTCCAGCTTCTTCTCGATGGAGTAGGCCTTGCGCTTGCGGGATGACTTGGACTCTTGGCTTTCCATATTCGATTCGCCCTCGGACTCGCTTAGCTCGATTTCGCTCATTTACCTCGGAGAACTCGACCGAATAGCAGAGATCTTGAAACATGAATGAGTAAAAACCATAAAATATTTGTTTATATAGTGCACTTTGAATTCAAAATAACTAGTGAAATTTGAAATTCAAATTTGTGGCTAAATGTTTCAAAGCACTTTTTTCGCCTAAAAATGCTCGTCTATTAGAAACTGCTCTTTGAAAAACGGTGTAGCTAAAACGCCTGTGGGTGGCCTTCTATTAGAGAGTGGCCTTCTAATAGAGAGTGGCCTTCTATTAGAGAGAATACGGTATACCAAAATGATCAGCAGGAAAACAGAACTAAAGCAAAGACTCACAGGACAACAAGCAAATATAAAAAAATTTAGACCAAAATAGTTTCACCCGCAAAACCCCACAGAAAACCAGGGGCTTTTGGACGAAAATTCAGGTAATTGTGGCTTGGCTTCGTAATTTTCTCAACATTTTATAGGGTACTTTCTGAAAATAAAAATATTACGCGATAGAGCGCAAAAAACTGCATGAGACTATGGTAAGATCACAGGTGAAAATGTGTCTTCCCTCTTTTTAAAAGGTCTGAAGAAATATGTTGGCAGCCTTTTCAGGGATGGACAATTCTGGTTTAATTTTACTTGGGTTCAAATTAGCACAATTATTTTGAAACTCGTTAGCAAAAAAAGACTCGTCAAAGTCTTGGTTCTCTTTTGATATATAATTAGCACGATTATTGTGTTCAAATATTGACTTCAAACACAAGCAAAATTGTTGTGTTCTTGATAGCTTGAGAGAGAGATAGCAGAGCGAACCAACAAGATTTATAACAGCGGAACGAATGATAACAAATCACAATAGACGACACGAGTCAACAGAAGACTCGATGTCGTGTCAGGACAATAATAGTTACGAATAATATTTCCACACAACATCTCCCCCCTTAACTGAGATCCCCAGGATATGAATAAACAATTAAACATTAAACTTTAGATATAGATATAGGTGTCCCGGAACTAGACTACTTACAGGCGAGCCAGACCTTAGAGGAGTTAAGCTTGGGAATGTGTAGAACAGCACGGGATTCTGAAACGAACATTTTATTGTGTAATCTTGTGAAGCATTTTTAATGATTGGATACGATAAAAAAAGTTTTCGAACCTGCTTTGCAAGAGTCAAGGATTCGAGGAGAAGTCGGAGATCTTTGTAGTGTGACGACTGTGGATGAAGAGAAGCTGTAGAACACCCACCTCAGATCCCAGATATGCAATCGACGGTCACTTCCGCTTGATGCCAAGATAGTTTCATTGTGAGGCGACCACTGCACTTGGAAGATTTCATCCTTGTGAGATTCAAACGAGTGAAGCTTCAGCTTAAGATTACTCAGATTCCACTGCATTAGATACATGGTCGCTTTTCATTTCCTTCTCAAAAATAAGGAAAACACAGACACACATTAGATCCAGCACTTGTATCTAATGCAGTTTTGAACGGTTGAGGCTGGTTGTCCGAGTTTTTGCCTAGAGGTTTCAGCACATATACACTCGTTTGAAATAGCAGATCATAGCGGTCATTTGCAAAATATTGCAGTCATACATGCTGTTTGGAGACCAGTGATTTCTGCCTCTAAGTGATTTCTGCCCCCCACGTCTACAGGTTTGTATTAAAAAGCATCAAAGAATTTTCGCATCACCCGGTATAATTAAAATTTTTGTATGAAATATATTTTGTTATTTTTTTTAATGAAAAACAGCCATGTTTAATTAGCCAACCCAAACAAAACAACCTACTGTAAAGTACAAAAAATTTAAATTATTTTTTTTTTTTTGCAGTTTTGCTACATAGCGTTTTTCTTTCTTCCCAACATAAGAAATGTAATTTTTTTTATTCTACACGCTTTTTCTTTGCATTCACGGATGTAGCATCTGCTTGTAGCAGAGAGATTAACTGTGTGGCAGAAAGAAGGAAAAGCTGTTTGTACCGTGCTACAGCTGAAATTACCATCGGCTGACTTCTCACTGACATTGGTCAGCCTTAATTGCATATAGCAATTTAATCACAATGGTTTTGGATAGCGCCTATAAATATAAACAGAATATGCCACTTTTCTTATCATTTTGACTTCATACCAATTTACTTTCCAAGGGCAAAAATTGACGCCACTATGATATATATTATTTTATTTATGTTTCGGCAATTTAGGTAAGCGATTTTTGTGTTTTCAACATATTGGGTTGTTCGATAATTATCCAGCGTTTTTTTATTTCCTACAAAACTTTATTTTTTGTAACTTTTCTTTTAAGTATGTGATCTTTTGCAACTATGAAAGAAGAATAGAAATATATCCTTTATATGTCTGGTATTTTTTATTTGTGACGTTTTTTGTTGTTATAGAGAAATGCGCATCGACGATCACGAGGTCATCCGCCCTGTTATGCTTTTTTACTTCGACAAGGGGAAAAGTGCTGCG
Source organism: Ditylenchus weischeri (assembly GCA_029231635.1). Taxonomy (NCBI): domain Eukaryota; kingdom Metazoa; phylum Nematoda; class Chromadorea; order Rhabditida; family Anguinidae; genus Ditylenchus; species Ditylenchus weischeri. The sequence continues at coordinate 63,164 of JAMRYI010000545.1, read as the reverse complement.
AAAACTTGCCGCAAGATTAACGCAGTGTGGGGAGAAGGAACGTTGGAGAAAGCACGTGCCGTGAGTGGTTTGCTCGTTTTAAGTCCGGCAATCGAAACCTGAAGGATGAAGGAGGACGTGGCCGAAAGTCTGAATTCGACGATGCTCCGCTGTTAAATTCAATTGAAGAAGACAACCGGTTGACCACAAGAGAACTTGCCGATCAATTCGAAGTGAGCAACAACACCATTTATCTGCATCTGAAGCGACTTGGAAAGGCGCAACTCGATCGTCTCCAGCGTGCGATCGAAAGCAAAAGACCGCTGAAAAAGGATGCCATAATCTTCCATCAGGACGGAGCCCGACCGCATATCAGAGCTGGGGTCGATTTCAGCAGGATGGATAGGATTCAAATTAAAGATTATCTTTAATTTTTTTTGCCATTTTCAGCAGAATAGATACGATTAAAGATAATCTTAAAACGCGGATAATTTTTAATCCTGGGATAGGATTAAAGATAATCTTAAACCCTGGATAATTTTTTATCCTAAGATAATTTTTAATTTTCCTACAAAATGAAGCCCAAGACCAATATTTTTCACTCTTGTTTAAGGAAACCTTTATTTAATACAAATCTAGAAGTAATTTATTGCAAAATCTATTTTATCTATTGAGTACCTAATTTTGAATTTAGGAAGAACAAATTAAAACGTCTTCTTCCTAATACTCTTCTTCCTCATCATTCACGGATTGATCTTGGGCTTCATTTTGTAGGAAAATTAAAAATTATCTTAGGATAAAAAATTATCCGGGGTTTAAGGTTATCTTTAATCCTATCCCAGGATTAAAAATTATCCGCGTTTTAAGATTATCTCTAATCGTATCTATCCTGATTTCAGCAGGGCGGATAAAATTAAAGATAATTTTTAATTTGAATCCTATCCATCCTGCTGAAATCGACCCCTGATGTTGTTGCCTCAATCGAAGACAAAAGATGGGAGCTGCTGCCGCATCCACCGTATTCGCCAACAGAAGCACCCACAGACCACCACGTCAACCGCTCACTCCACAAGTCTTGCCTAAGCAATACTTTCTGGTCTGTTACTTTGATGGGCTTCAAAATATATTTTTGTTTTATTGACTAATCTAACATTCGTTGACGGGTTTCACAATTCCTATATTTTATAAGAAAGATTTGAAACCCATGAAAGAATTTAGCTGCGTAACTGCTCAATTCTGAAACCGACTAAACCTTTATTATAGTCTACTCTTTATAAAAAATATTTTGAAGCCCATCAAAGTGTCAAACAATAAAGTGTTCTTAAAGCAAGACTTTCTTAACAACCCAGCAGGTGAAACAAGAATACCACAAAGCGTCCGTAATCCGTTCTCCAAAGCCATCTTCAAATTTAATTTTGTCTCGAAATGAAAAGTGCGCGAAAAACACACATTCAAATTAAATACTCCGTATTTTTGAATAAAAAGTAAGTAATTGGGTGATAATCCGTTTGCTTAGAATCTCTATCACTTTGTTGCCCGCCACTTTTACCTGAATTTTTGTGTAACTTTGCCTGTAATGCTATTATTTCATTGATGTTTCTGCTAAAAAAATCAAAAGTTAATAGCAACCTTTCTCATGTTGATGTAAAGTAAAATACAGGGGCATTTAGTCAAAAGGGTGACTTCTAAAAGCCAGAATTTTTTTCTTGACATGATTTTGAAAACTTTTCTGATCGACTACAATGCCGAAACATGATTTTTTGGGGTTTTTTTATATTTTAGGCTCTCTTTAGTCTGGCTGTCAGCTAAAACTCCAGGCGGGATTGATGAAAATGACATAACGTCACGAAACCTTATCTGAAAAAGTGTATTTGAAAATTGCGTCACGAAAAAAGTTATGGCTTTGTTAAATCAAGCGAATTGCGATGTAGTTTCTTCAGTCTGTGTTGTCTAATGTAACCTATCGTAATTTCAGCATGCCTGAGGCTCATAGCGGAATTTTAAAATTCTGTGCCAAAAAAATTAGTATCCCTGAGGCTGTGAATAGTTTGAGCAGGTTGCCTTCTCGCGAAGGTGGTTTGGAATATGACAGCCGAACTGACTACTTCAGCATCTACTGGATAAAAAATGGGGAACGCATTAAACAAGTAATACATTTTGAATACTTGCTTTATACCAATTTTCATTTGCGGATTTTTTTTATAGAAAAGAGGTTTCTTCAGCAAAGAGGTCAGAATGAAAGGGGATCGCATATCCAATGGAACGGCTTATGTAATCTATCTTACACAAAGTAGAGAAGTTCGCCTCACAGACGTCAGCAGGCAGGACAAGGAACAACTGCATCAATTACTTTTGACTAGAACAAAAGGTGCTGATTGCAGTGGGTATTCATTTTTCTGGGGCAAATATACTTTTTTGGGCAAATCTACTTTTCTGGAGCAAATACATTTTGCAGCACATACCGTATTTACTTCAATTATACCCCAGTCTCTCACTATCCCCCATCCCCAACTTTGAGGGTCTATATCTCGGAGCAAAGCCAATATTTTGCAAAGCTGTTTATTGTATTTCCTTAACTCCCACAAGCTTTACTGATTCCGCTTTTTAGATCTTGGTCGAGCACCCAAAAATCTCGCGATCGACCCTAAATTTTTTCCGATTTTCAGGAGGTTAAAAATTTATCCCCCATGGGGTATAATTATAGAAAATACGGTATACTATTTCTTGGGGCAAATATACTCTTTTTTGCGACAAAAATACTTTGCTGGGGCAGATTTACCTTTTTTGGGACAAACTCACTCTTTTTGGGGCAAATATACTTTCTTTGGGACAAATCTACTTTTTTATGGGATCCATTTACTCTTTTTTGTTCCATGAAAAAAGGTGAATTTGTTTCATAAAAAAGTAAATTTGTTCCAAAAAAGTATACCTGCCCCAAATCTATCTACCCTAAAAAAAGTATTCTTGTCCCAAGTAAGAGTGAATTTGCCCCAAATGAAGTATAATTACACTAAAAAAGTATATCTACGTCAAATGGGTTGCCTAAAAAGTCCTGCGGTAACAAGACTTTGTGGTTCGTCATTTTTCATGGGTTTCCAATTTCCTATCTATAAACTAAATAAATAACTAAGCACGTATATAAATTTAGCAAAAATTTTTAGTAGGTTGCAGAAATTTGCATGAATTAACGCAAAAAAATTGTTTGATGATTTCAACAAAAAAATTTTTCTGGTGGTATTTGAATTCTGAAACTCATCAAACAATTGTGGATTGAATATTATATAAAACTTTTTTGAAACCTATCAAATTGTCAAACCACGCAGTACTCTTGCCGCAAGACATATTAGACAGCCCAAAATTAGCCTTGAAATAAGTAACTTGCCCGAAAAAAGTATATTTGCCCTAAAAAAGTATATTTGCCCCGGAAAAAAGATTACCCGATTGCAGTGAGTGAACAACTTGGGCTGAAAAGGGGGAGGACATTTTATGGCCCGAATGGTTTAAATTTCACTGCGAACATACATATTTCTTCGAATAATTTTTACTGATTCGTATTTTTTTCGTTGTTTAGTTTTTTAGTGTCGAAAAATGGAAATTAGTAGCCAGATAGTATAGCAGCTCAAAAAGATCTCGAAAAAGACATTCATGGCGGTTGATTGTACCAAACCAATAGTTAACGGTGTATGCAAGATCAACGACCTGATGTATGAATTATCGATATTGATTTTCCTAATTCAACTTTTTATTTTGGAGTTATTATTTATTTAGCATCCCAACACCAGTTGTGAACCAGACATGGGCACAGGTCGAACTTCTAGGGCCCGTGCCCATGTCTGTTTCTGATAAAATATGACTCTAGGATAACAGGGTGTTTCAAGAAATTCTAACACTTTTAAACGGCCATAACTTTTTTCTAGAGCGAATTTTAAAATTCTGTAAACGCAGATCGACTCAGAAAAAATATGCAATTTTTTTAGTACATAATGTAAAAAACACGATTTTTGCTTGGTCCCCCCTGTGGTTTCAGTCCTGGTCATGGTCATGGGAAGGATCGGGATTTCTTGAAACACCCTGTACATTATATCATCCCCAGCCTTTGTTTACTGTTCACGCAGAACTGTGCGCTTTCTTAGCTAACACTAGCTCTAAGGAAAAAAATACAGTCAAACCTCGATATAGTGATCACCCGGTATAGTGATCACCTGTAATCGTGCCAGCAGTATGAACAACACTCTATATAGTGATCATTGCTAATTTTAAGGCTAAAATGGCTAAAGTACACTTTTTCCCAGCCCAATAGTGCGTTTTTCAAGGTTTCAGCATTTTTTAGGCTTGAAAACGATAGAAAAATCTTTTTTAGTTTGCCTTGGTCCCCATGTGGTTTTTGGTCATTTTCGCTTTGGTCGCCTCTATGGTTTTTAGTAATTTTTTGACTTGGTCATCTCTGTTGAATCATTCAAGCGCGCATTGGGCTTGAAGTTGAGATGCGCACATTCACCTACCTGATACACAAATCACTCAAAAATGACTCTGGATGCATGAAAAAGCATGCTTACTAAAGTTTATTTATGCGGTAGACCACAGTCAACAAAATTATGCTCAAATTCAATTCAAACAGAAATGACCAAGTCGAAAAATGACCAAAACCCATGAAGAGGACCAAGGCAAAAATGACAAAAAAACAGTGGGACCAATTGTTTTGATTGCTTGATTAAAATATAGATTCCGATGGCAAGTTTCTCTATAGTGTTCGGCCAATGATTTTCAAATGAGCTTAACCTCTGTATAAGGATCACTCTATATATAGATGGTAAAAATTGCAGAGGAAAAATGAATATGATCTTATTCTCAGCAATCTAATTTCGAAAAATGTTTAATGTAGCATACAAACTTTTGCAATCACTTGCTTTTTTAGCAATTGCTCTTGAGCCACCGAAATCAGTAGTTAAAGAAGAGCAAAAAGAGAAAAAGAAAGCTTCATGTGATGCCAAATCCAGCTTTGCTTTAAATGCCTACGACACTCCATCTTCTTCCAACCAGCCAAAGCAAGAAAATGGCACTATTGACCTGACCACAACCAATCGTCCAAGGTAAATATCCAGCTGTCGCCAAAGTCCTGCAACGACCCTAAAGTGGCCGCGACATATTTTTAATTTTAAAAACTGCACTGAATTCTTTGATCTTTATGCTGTTGAAATTAAAATTGCGAAACCTACCAAATAGTCTTTTGAAGGTCATATGAGATAAATATTTTGTAACCCACCAGAAAGTGGTAGTCACTTCGGGCTCGTCCTAGGACTTTTGCGACACCCGTTTTTTTCTTTGGGTCAAGAATTTTTTTGATTTGGTTGACAAGGCCATTTCTCAATCCCTCAAATGTCCCACCTTTAATATCAAATTCAGATCACTTCTAAATGTCTTATTTTAGATCTTTTCGTGGATTGATCGCCCATTACTCCAACAAAAAGGTTGAGTCAGAAGTGCTTAAGACAGAATTGCCTCTTCCTCCAGTTAGCAATAGTCTTTCAACAAATAGCCACAGAGTGGCTTCACAAAACACTCCGATCACCTCAAGGGTCTCCAGTGGAAAGTAATATATTTTTTAGGTTGTTATATAGATGGTGAGGAAAAATGTGTTTTTTAGAGATTTGTCCAAGCGAAAGTTTTCACTGACAAGCCAAACACCCAAAAGCCCGGAGCGAAAATTTTCTTTGACCAGTCGACTTTCTTATAGTCCAGTGGCGAAAACTTCAAGAGCTAGATCGTAAGTATTGACGACAAATTGACACAATAATTTGGGACTGATGGAATATGATTTTTGGATAGGGTGTTTGTACATAAAAAAGATTAGAATTTTTCTTTTAAACCCAACTTATATTAAAATGGTGCTCAGAATCTTAGCTACTTAATGAGACCAAACTTCAAAATTTACTCTAAATAAAATTGTCAAAAAATGAGGTTTTTCGACGCTACTCGGTAATAAACCACAACCACCCCCCCCCAAATCGGACCTACTCGGTTATAATGCACAAAACACGATTTTCGCTTGCTTCCCTGTGATTTAGGCCTTCCCATCCAAAGGCCTTCCACATACCAGAATTCAATCCACAGGGGAGACCAAGCAAGAAGCTTGTTTTTTACATTATATACCAAACAAGTTTTATTGCAATTCTGAGTGGTTCTGCGTTTTTAGAGTTCGAAAATGTAGACGAGAGAAAAAGTTGTGGGTGTTTGAAAGCGGCCAAAAATCTTGGGACGACTTGTAAGGCCAAAGTCTTATTGTTTAATGTGCAAAAAAACATGGGAGTGATAAACTTCTTTTTTACAGATTCTGAACACCTAGCTTGCCCTAATGAAAACCTTCCACATCCTACATCAAAAAATAAGCCAAAAAAAATTTAGGCCATCATGTGATCGTAAATCTAATTTGGCAGATGAACAAGACACTCCTCCCTCTTTGACTGGAATGGAAAGATGGGTTACACAAAGACCTTCGACCAGCAGCACAATTTCTAAGTCTTCATTTTTCTTTGATGGCAAGAGGAAAATTCAGGGGTAATTAATTTGTTCTATTGCACTGAATGAATTGAAAAATTACCTTTTTAGCCTTTCGAATGTAGGCAATAGTTGCTATATGGGTTCCGTAGTGCAAGCTCTCTTTCACCTGGATTTCACCACTGATTTGTGCAAGTTGATCCAGCCGTGGACTAACTATTACTACCGGTCTGACGAGAAAGCACCTTTTTCACAGTAAATTTTAGGCTAAACTTCCTAGGGAACTACCCCAAAATCATGTTTTGACCACTTTTTTTGGATGTTTTAGACCTTGAATGCTGCAGAAAACGTGTTATTTTGATTGGGAAACACATTTGCATAAAAAAAATATGACAAAAAATTCATTTTTTGGTTTTTTTTAACAAACATACCCAATACTAGGATACCTGGTTTGGGTACCACCCTTGGTCGAACCATCCAACCTATGTGTTTCCCAATCAAAATAACACGTTTTCTGTAGCATTCAGGGTCTAAAACATCTAAAAAAAGTGGTCAAAACATGATTTTGGGTAGTTCCCATATAAGGAATTCCTGCCAAGTTTCACGTTATTACTACATTTATCGTTCGCAGACTACTGATACCAACTTTCTTGAGATATAATCACCACTGACAAGGGAAGTACCCGAGGTGTGATTTTGAAAACGGGAGGCGACATTTTTATTGTCTATTCTTGTAGATCATCAGCCGGTTAGTACGGAAGTGGTTGGCTAAGAAAATTTTATGAAAATTTTATACAAAAAGGACCATGATAGTTACCAGAAGAAGTTTTTGTGTATAAAAAGAGAAGCGGCAGCAGGAAAATGTTTGGAAGAGTTTACTAAAAGTATATAATTTTTCAACTCCGTTCCAGAAATAATTGATGGGGGACACCTACGTATGCATATGTAGTACAGCAGCATCGGTGGCTCGAAAAAGAAAAAGTAGTTGTGGGCTCAATTTACATTGGAGGAAAGTTTTGCCTCAATTTCACTGTCATGTGTTAGGTCTTTTTCAAATTTACAAATATTCATTCCCCCTTCAAAAATATTGTAGAAGCCAGCATAAAACTAAAGCTGTGCTCATGCAGAACTTTTCTTAGACCCGCATACCATGGCAGTGATGGATATGCCGAGTTTTGCAACAAGCTCTACCACTTACCACTTTAGGCGTCTTTCAGTATATAAGATCAATTATAAAAAAAGATGTGCTGCAAGCAAGCTCTTATACATTGTGCTGTCGGGGTAGTCTTTTTTCGAACCGACGACTAGCTACAGCGAAAACCTCGTTAAAGAAACACCCGATTTCAAGATGACCGCTTCTTAGCATTGCTTTTTATTCGAGTATATTAATCGAGTTTTGACTGTGAAGTAGGGTTGATAGCGTTCGTTTAATTTGGCCTAAGTTGTTTACCGTTTAAGACCCGTTTATCGTTTACGTTCAATGAAAATCACTCGTTTAAACGGTCGTATAATCTGTTTAATTGAATTGATCCGTCAATCGACCGACAACACATGTGACGCAAACAAATAATAATTCTTTAGATTGGCTTTGATGAGAATGTTCATCTCCGCCATGCGACCACTGAGTCTGGAATAGATCTTTAATAATTAGCAAAGCAATAAATGGCTTTCAATTATTCATACCTATTCCTAAGTGTGTTGGCATACAAAAGACCCGCGATCGAAAAAGTTCGCTCACTGCTTACCGAAGTTCCTGGTACAGAGAGTAGTCTTTTTGCACTCTTGGCAATCCACGGAAAGCGTTCCTTACTCTTTTTCCATCAGGCAAAAATGTCTTGCTCCCTAGTTGGTCGATCACTATTGTGACGGTAATCACTTAACTTGGCCTAAATAATCCTTGTAACTGGCGTAAGCCTGACAAACCAATAAGATCTTCAGTTCCGCTTTGAGACGACTTCGAGAATCAAGCACTAAGCCGACAGTGACTTCCTGTTTAGTGCTCCAAATACTATCATCTGTAAAAAATTAATTCACGCTATTCAAAGAAAATCAACAAAAAAATAAACTCACCAGCGCAGAAAAACCGTCATTTTATCTACATCATAAAACGGATTAAACACCGTTTTTGAAACCGTTTATCGTTTAATCCGTTTAAACAAGATCCGTTTAATATTTCGTTTAGTTTCCTGTTTAAGCCCGTTTAATCGTTTAAACGAACGCGGTCAACCCTACTATAAATGTGTTAAATTAATTAGTTTTTGATAAAATAAATAAATAAATGTACTTTTTAGGGCTTTTGTAGCACTCTTCAAGTCAAAATCAGAGTTAGTTCGTGAATCTATCAAGGACATGCGCGCTATTATCAATGATTTGGGCAAGTTTAGCGGCAAGAAGGAGGAGGTACACATAAAAAAGTTATATTTCTTTTTAAAAAATAATTTAAAAAAATAGGATGCCCATGAGTTTTTTGTTTTCATTCTGACGGAAATACAGCGGGAAATGAGTGAGCTGAAAAAGATGGCCGGACCCAACTACAAAATGAACGATTTCGTTGAGGAGTACTTCGGCTATAGGATAGTGAAGACCCTGAAGTGTGAAAAGTGTAATTCCAGCAGCACTTCAACTGAAGACGGAAATCACCTCATTTTGCAACTATCTGAACAGACGTGAGTGGCAAGGTCCGTGGTCGGAGTCAGCATTGTTAACCCACAAAGTTTTTGAGACAGGTGCTAGCAAAAAAATATTTAGGGTTAGCTATGTTGACATAGACAACGGATACTGAAAGATGTACCAAGGTTGGGTCTCTCCATGTTACAAACAGCAATTTAAATGGCAACCGCACATTTTCTACTATTTCCATTGAAATTCGGGCGAAAACAACCGAATTTCATCCAAAATAGTAGAAAATATCTTGTTGCCATTTAAATTAAGCATCTAAACAATTTTGAACAGGTTTCATTCCCACAAGGGAGAGAGACCCTGATTGTGACCTAGGGGAACTTCGGTGAAATTTTTTTCTGGGTACTCTTGTAGAGCGTGCCCAAGTTCCTTATGAATCTGGATCCCCAGCTCTGAGAGTCCGTAAGAAGCGGTTTCATGGCACCCCCGTCACAACCCGTGGGCCATGAGTTATTCCTAAGACTTTTGTTGGCTCTCAGATCTGAGGAGCCAGATTCATAAGGAACTTGGGTACGCTCTACAAGAATATCCGCATAAAAAAATTTATCGAAAAATCCCCAGGTCATAGTCAGGGTCCCTCCTAGTCAGCAGAAAAATATTATTGGCTTCAGTGAAACCCAATTATAATTTTTTTAGTTTGTCAAACTAATAGCATAATAGGATGCAGTTACGATTGGCAAGGGTCGGGTTAAAACGACTTGCTGACTAGTTGCTGGGTCTGTAAGCACTCTTTTAACAAGCTCTAAAATATTCATTTTTGGCATTTCAGAAATTTTTTTGAGGTGTTTTGTAGATTTTGCCGTTCTGCGTATAAAAGTTGAAAGAAAAAATTCTGAAATGCTAAAAATGAAGACTTTACAGCCTGTTGAAAAAGTGTTGTCAAACCCAGCAACTAGTCGGCGATTCGTTTTAACACTACCCTTGCCAACCCCAGTCACCGAGTGCCGTTGAGTAATATACTGCTGGTTCAATTTTTTTTAATTTTCAGTATTCGCATATAATGACTAATCTTATTTTACATGCATAGACTTCAAGGGGCAATATTAGCTACTAAAATGATCAAACCAACAGAAAAAATTCGACCCTGAAAGAACTATGATTACAGTTGAGTCTCGATGTAACACGACCCCTCGAGACCGGAAAAAGGTCGCGGTATATCGAACGGGAATTTGACTAACTTCTTTTTGCTTATTAAGGGTTTATATCGGCGTTGCGTTATATCGAGACTATGTATCGTCAACTGCAATGAATCTGAAATAAAAGAATTTATAAACCTTCGTTTCAGATACAAGCAGCCGGAAATCATTGACCTGCTCTCAGCTGCGCTCTTGGGTGGTGAAGAAAACAGTATGTGCCGATGTGGTTTAAAGATGAAAAAGCTAAATCAGCAGTTTTCCCGCCATCCAAAGTATGCCCTTGCTGTAGACAAATTGGCGCTAGTGTAATATAACCTTCGTTGGTGGCAGGAGCATATAGAGCTAGAGATGCGCGCACTCACCTACCTTAGACATAATTCCGAGCAAGACTCTTGATCATAAAATGCATATAGAGTTTCTGACCCTACCGGAGTATACCCCCAATGAATTTTTTTAAAGTGTTTCCAAACACCCTATATCAACCTAAAATCACCTCAGAAGTTCAAAAAAGACATTATTTTTGTGTTATGGTCAATAAAAAATTGAGTCTTGGGTATTTTGAAATTTCGACCATTTGGCTGTTTTACCATGTTTTGGTCACTGGAGCTGGGCAAAAAAAGCCTCTAAATGCATTTTTTATCAATTTTTTCTTGCTCGGAATTATGTCTAAGGTAAGTGAGTGCGCGCATCTCTAACCGACCAAGCCCCCTGCGCCCCCTTCGGGGGAAAATCAACTAAAAATACCAAAATTCAAGATTTTAAAAAATCGACTTTTTATTGAAAAAAGTGAAAAGGGTGAAAACACCCGTTTTATCGTGTTCAACGTGTAGGAAATGCTTAAAAATGGTTAAAATGGTGTTTTGAAAAAGTTCAAAAAAAAACTTCATTGGGGGGGTTATACTCCCGTAGCGCCGAGTTTCTTTTTCCCTAGCTCCAGTGTAGAATACCTTTTTTGGGTATCTAGGTACCCTCAAAATATTAACCAAAAAGGTGTGTATCATGTTTTTCATCTGAATTTGTTAATATATTACACTAGCGTCGATAAATTTAAAAAAACTATGGAATAAAAAAATCGTTTCAGATGCATTGTGCTTGTGCTGGTGAGATATGCTTTCGACAAAGAGACTTCTGAACGCTCTAAAATTTCATCTTCAATAAAAGTCTGCGAGCAATTCCATTTAACACCAAACAGAAGTACTACTCCGGAGGAGAATTCTACACCTAACTTAGGCAGTTTTGAAACACCAAAAATAAGGTAATTCTTGCAAAGTTGATGGCGTAAATTTTTTGGAACTATTCTAACTGGTACCTCTTCCCCCTCCTCAGAAGAACAAAAATCATCCCAAAATAAAACTATATTATCACAGGGTGCGTAAATGTACTTTTTAAACAGATTCGTACTTTTTTGGTGCCATAAACCTTTTTTATTTTGGAAGTTTTACGCCAAAACCTTTTTTTCCGTGCTCTAAAATCAATAAGCACTGCATGAAATGGCATTTTTTGATGTAGTCCACAGATCAGATATTTATCTGAACCGATACATTTATCTAGCAGATAGATAAAACACCGATCCATTTTATCTGCTAAATAAAGTACTGTCCGGAAGATAAAATTTGATTGCTCTATATATTCATCGGGAAAATGAAAAATGGGTTTCATTATAAAAGTTGATCAGAACAATGGGAATAAAAATGTTTGACGGTTAAACGTAATCTTGACAGTGATCATATATAGGCTTGGTCTATAAGTTCGTGGGTGTTTATACGTAACAGACCATATTTATGTATGGGTTGCAAAATTTTTGATAAATGAGAATTGGCACTCAGTTAATTGCTGGGTTTCAAAATCGAAATTTTGTTACACAATTTACGATTTGAAACCCATTGGTTAATTAAAAAACGATTATAAACCATAGTCGTAAATTGTGTAGTCAAAATTTCGATTTTCAAACCCAGCACTTAATTAAGTGACAATTCTCATTTATATCAAACTTTGCAACCCATACATAAATATGGTCTGTTACGTAAACCACCCACGAACTTAAGGACCAACACAATAGGTTAGAGAAATATAGTTACACAATAGTGCATGAAGGTGAACAGAAATTTTGAGTAGTGAAACTATAGTTTTAGGCCAAAAAACGGAAAATGTCCCACAAAAAGGACAAAAAACATGGAACGCAAAAACGACAAGGAAACGGCAAAAATTTTCAAACGAGAATTAATTTCGAAAGAACGGCAAAAAAACGGCAAAATTTTTGTAGTATAATTTTGCCGTTTTTATCGATTTTGCCGTTTTTCAAGTTTGGCCTATGTTTTGCTGGTTTTCGCCATCTCTGACCCATACACTCCGTTCAATAATTATAGAGCCACCCCTAATTTTTGGGTTTTGAGTGAGTAACATCCATTTTTTGTCAAACTTTGTCTACAAAAAGATGTCTTCTGACGAGAAAACACCAATGTGTTGAAAATATCGAACTTTAAAATAGCGCACTCTTTTTTTGTCGAGAAAGTCGAAAAATGACCGTTCAATAATTATAGAGCCACCTGCTAGTTCTATTCATAAATGTTGACAGATGGCTTTTATTTCATAACACGGCGACAAAACAACAAAAATCAATAATCTGTAACATGTCCAGAGCGTTGAATGACTTGAAAAATTCGATTTTTCATGCTTTCGGCGAGGTTCGTAAGCGTTTCAAAAGGGATCTCAGACCACGCATCCAGAATTGCACTTTTGAGCTCATCCACTGTAGCAAATTGACGATTTTCGGCGTAGAGACGACGAACGATTAATCCCCAGAGGTTCCCCATCGGGTTCAGGTCGGGTGAGCAAGCAGGCCACGGCAAAACACTGATTCCCTCGGACTCGAACCACGCTGTCGTTTCCCGGCTTTTGTGGATGGAGGCGTTGTCTTGTTTATAAGTGAACAGAATTCGACGACCAAAGCGGACCTAAGGAAGGACATTGTCACGAAGAATCTATGAACAGACTATAAGCCCACTAGAATTTAACAAAACAGTGCCAACCTGCACGTATTCAGCACTTTTCATTTTGGATGAAGTGAAGGCGATTCCGACTTTGCCATAATGATTGAATGCAGCCCACACCATTACACTTCCACCACCAAAATTCCTTCTCGAAAAGTAGCACGGCTCTTTGCGAAGATCCCTCCAATATCCGTTGAAGCCATCCGGACCGTCCAAGTTGAACTTTTTCTCTTCAGAGAAGATCACCTGAAAAAAAAGGAAATGTAACCAAGAAAGTGGTTGTAAATTTAAAAGGTAAATCCCACATTTTTCCAGTCCGTATCCATATTACTTTGCCCGAATTCCATCCTAGCTTCAATGTGGCGAGGCAGCAGACGCGGAGCTTTGGCCATCTTCTCCCGAACGATGTTTGAATTCCTCTGAATGACGTTCCAGATCGTAGATTTGCACACATCCAAATTCAGTTCCTTCTTGATGGCGTTCAGCGATTTGGTCGAATTCGAAGCTTCCCTCCCGATTTGTCTTTCCATGCGCTTAGAGATCTTTCTTCTTCGACCCTTTCGCTTTTTCTGCCCATATCTGCCCGGATTTCGGAGGAAATTTTGTATGAGATGGTGCGACCTTTGAATCTCCCGACCGATAGCACGAATTCCTTTTCCTTCGCTTCGGTACGCCGCAATTTGACCCTTTTCGTACTCGGATAGTTTCTTTCCGCGAGGCATCTTCCTGAAAAATAAGTTTGTCATGAGCAAAAAAACAAAGAAAGCATAGAATATGGCGCAAATAGTAAAAACTAGCAGGTGGCTCTATAATTATTGAACGGTCATTTTTCGACTTTCTCGACAAAAAAAGAGTGCGCTATTTTAAAGTTCGATTCTTTCAACACATTGGTGTTTTCTCGCATCTTTTCTTTTCGACATCTTTTTGTAGTCAAAGTTTGACAAAAAATGGATGTTACTCACTCAAAACCCAAAAATTAGGGGTGGCTCTATAATTATTGAACGGAGTGTATTTCATGGAGCATTAACACTACCACATCTTCCATACACTTAATCAATAACACAACCAGTAGTATTCAAGATGTCATATTAAAAAACAATGCAATAAAGACCTCTAGAATTAGACTGTGGCATGGGATTCTCATTGCCTTCCTGTGTTCACACTTTTTTAGAATTTTTCGGACTATTCTTATTAGACCGCTGACCGCTTAATTTAAAGGCCGAGAATCTTCGGCATGTTTTTGCGTATGAAAGAAATAAAACAGAAGCAAAAATATGTAGTCGAAATCGTTACCCAAACCTTATTTAGAACGAATGATGTTTCTTTCTGCAGTCATATATTGCAAACAACTATGCGCCTTCCTATCTATTCTCGTCACCACATACAGGGGATGAAAAATATAGGACTTTATTCAATTCAGGCATGGAACAGCGACAAAGCAAACTTCACTTAATTTCATTAATCCAATTGGTTCTGAGATGTATAAGTGCGGCTGTCTTATTTGGATCCAGACGATTTCTTGTAAAGTCTTCGACGGCAATTCACCTATTTCCGCTGGCGCCAGCATTTGCACTTCCTCGCGCACACAATGTTCGATCTAAAACACAATCAACCTTTCAAGCCATAAAATACGCAGAATGAAAAATTTACCTCGTCGCAATTGAGTGAAGGAATTTGACTGCAAACAGATTTCAGCTGCGAGTGTACAAAGGGTTCCAAAAAAGCGGCACACTCTTGTTGATCATCCCGTTTGACAAAGAAAGCCAACTCGTTGAATCAAAATTTCCCACTTTTTTGAGAAACATTCCATAGCAGCTGAAGAAAGAGCAACACCATAGCAGGAATTACCATCTGATACCTGCATTTTCTTTTTCAGATGAAGCCATATTCGCGCAAGATGCTCAAGAATTTTGTTAGCAGTTGGTTGTGACTGCCCCTGCAATGAATTATGAAGGAACGGCTATTAAAAAGTCTGGTTATAAATCCTACTTGCAGCTCCATGACCATATCCGCTATTGGTTCCAAGACGCACTCGTATTCTTTGAAAAAGCTATATTCGGCCAATTCCAAGAGAGTAGTAGCGGAAGCAAATTCTTGACCAAACTTGCTAATTGCCGTTTTTAGAGTTTTCTTGTTTTTTAGCAGCGATTGAATCCTGACGTAAAATGACCTAAAAAAAATGTCAGCAAATAATTAGCAATATTAAACCACAAACTTTTTCTCGTCTTGTTTTCCGACCAAGAGGACTATTTTCACAGCTGTTATCTTGAGCGTCCGTAGAGTTGTCCATATTGGTAGGTATACCTGAACCACTAACTGATTACGTGTTACACCAAAATATTACAAAAAAACCAGCAAACCATAGGCGGTTGATGGCGAAACTGGAAATTTTGCCGTTTTCGATTTTGCCGTTTTTTTTGCCGTTCTTGAACAAAAGCGAAACGCCAAAGAAATTTTGCCGTTTCTTTGTCGTTTTTTTGTCGTTTCTTTGTCGTTTTCCCGTTTTTGCGTTCCATGCAAAAAAACAGAAATTAAATGCAATATTTATATGCAATATAGCAATATCTATTAAAATTGCCTGAACAAAATATAATAAAATATGAATTTTTTTACAAAAAATTCATAATCTTTGGACTAAAAAGCGCAACTTACGCAACAAACAAATAAGCAACAAATTTAGGAACAGAAGTTTCCAGAGCATAGAAAATACACCCGGCGGAAGAGGAATCAAAGCAACAAGTACTCCGCTGCCGTATGTAGACACAGATCTGGCAGTTATTGAGGAGAGCATAGATCAGGAAAAGGTTATTGGTTTTGTTTTGTTTACTAGCAATAAGTCCCTTCAAAATTTTTACAGTCTAATATTGGTACACAGGGTGAATCAAAAAAACTCTACCATTTTTCAAAAACAATTTAAGTCAACTTTGCAAAGCAATTTTTTAAACGTAGCTCTTATTTTATTCGAAACTCTGCTTATTTTTTCTAGAAAAAAAACGTAGTGTGTTTGAGAGCTAATATGAATTTGGGTATTGTAATGAGCGTAAGCTCTCTGAGCATAGAGCCTCTTCTCAAAACTAGTAACTAGCAGAACAGAAAAAAAGTATATGAAGTGAGTTTATTGATCTAGAGGAATGTCGCACCATCTCTGTATCAGAAAATTTTATATGCTATGGAGATTTCCAAACAAAATTGTGAAATCGGCCGGACAGGTGGTTGCGTACAGGGTGGCGCAAAAAAAATTCGGCCGCCTTAAAAAAATTGAAAGACGTGACTCCTGGTCCGGTCGGTTTCCGATTTTTGGGTGGCAAGCCCTCGGAAACCTCCTCAATAATGGCCAATAAAATGCAAGACACCCGTTTTTAATCACACAAAGGAAACAACACCAGAGATATAACATGAGACAGAGACCGTAAACGTATAATAACTTTTATTCAAAATTCATCCCATCAGCTGCAATGCAGGCATCCAACCTTCTTGGGAAATCCTCAATGATTCTTTCGAGAGTTGATTGGCGAAGCTTGTTCCATTCTTCCTGCAAGGCCTGTTTGAAAGATGCGATCGAGAGATGCGGCTGTCAGCAAGCTCTTTCCTCCAATAAGCAATTCCTGCAATAAGAGCCACAAGAAAATTGGACCCTAGTATAGAATATAGAAACTACTGCAAAATGAGAAGAATAGCCGATGTTCGCATTTTTTTAAAGCGTTTTTTTGCGCCACCCTGTATACTAATTTTTTTTGGTAGAGGTTTTTGATTCACCTTGTAGAAGCCAAATCTTGTTTTGTTTTTTTTTTTGTGTTTAGAAATATTTTTGGACCTCCTAAAGCTTTAAACGTAGTGCGCAAAACAGATAAATTTATCTATCAGATAAAATACCGATCGATTTTATCTGATAGATAAAATTTATCTGCTAAATAAAATTTTATCTGTCAGATCTGTCGGACAAAGTTTGATTTTTCATATGTTCATCAGAAAAATAAAAAGTGGGTGTAAAACGGGTGCGAAAACTTCGTTAGAACATTTGGAATAAAAATGTTTGATACGTTTCCAAAATAGAATTTTAGGGGAGCGAAATTTAATTTTGGAAACCCATCAAACATTTTCAAACATCAAACATCTGCCGTTATAATTAAATCTGACAGCTAAAATTTATAGCAGATAGGTTTATTTGCTTGTTCACGTACTCGAGCAGTTCCAGTTCACGCAGTTCGACTTTAAGTTCGAGTCGCACTTAAAAGTATTTACAGTAGCGGAAAAAAGTGATGACTGAAGCGCTATTTTCATGAAAATCATCGTTTATTTTGATTAAAAAATATACATTCGAAAAAGCGTAAATGGCATATGGAGCTACATTCTCTTGGCTACATTTTGACTACAAAACTGCTTATATATGCACTTTTCCCCAACTGTCAAATTACATCTGTTTGAAACACCTTTATTTCTTAAGCGGAAAAAAGTCACGACTCAAAACACTGTTTGTTGGATTTTAGTGTATTTTTTTGCTGTGTTTGATTTATTTTGTCATCTTTTGCTTACAAAACTGCTGTTTAGACTAAATGGCTCGCAAAGAACTGGTGCCCGATGTGAAAGAAGCTATCGTTCGTGCTAAGGAAGGCGGTTCAACTGATCGTGCTGTGGCTGCTCTGTTCAAAGTTGGCCAGAAGACGGTTTCGAGGCTCTACAAGCGCTTCCGTGAGTCAAAATCCGTTTCCAACCTTCCGAGAAGTGGCCGTCCTCGCAAGTCGACTGAAAGAAATGATCGGGTGCTTGCCAAAATTGTCAAAGAGGATCCAAAGAAGACAGCTTCTGATGTGACCAAATATGCGAATGATCGTCTCAAGCTCGGAATCACCACACGAACAGCCAGGAATATTCTCAAGTAAGTGTTTATTTTGTGCCGCAACGTTTTTCTGATGATTGGTTATAGACGTTCCAATTTGCCAGCTGCCAAGCCTTCGAAAAAGCCGTGGATTTCAAAAAAGAATGTGAAGGCTCGTTTGAAGTTCGCCCGTGCTCATCTGGATTGGTCTGTTGCTGATTGGGGAAGAGTGCTCTGGAGCGATGGAAGCAAGTTCAATCTGTTCTCTTCCGATGGCATTCGTTACGTCCGACGTCCTCCTGGCCAGCAAAACAATCCAAAATACCAGGTTCCGACTGTCAAACATGGTGGAGGGTCGGTTATGATATGGGGTAAGAATGGAAAATCATTGCTAGATTTAAGGTGGTTGGTTTAAGGTGCATTTTCGCGTGATGGTCTGGGTCCACTGGTCCGAGTCGAAGGAACAATGTATGCCGAAGAGTACAAGAAGATTCTGGAAGACAATATGCTGGAGCACGCCATCACTTGTCTCGGTTCCGACTGGATCTTTCAGCAGGATAACGATCCAAAGCACACCTCCAAGTTGGTCAAGCAGTGGTTCGTCGACAATGAAGTGGAAGTTTTGGAGTGGCCATCGCAGTCTCCCGACCTGAATCCGATCGAGCATCTCTGGGAGGAGCTGGACAGAAAAATTCGGGCCAGAAATTTCACCAAAACTGCCACTTTGTTCAAGGTTCTCGAGGAAGAGTGGAAGAAAATTTCTATTGATGTTGTTATCAAACTTGTTAAGTCTATGCCTCGTCGTTGTCAGGCTGTCATTGATGCGAAGGGTTATGCGACAAAGTATTAGTGCTGAATAAATATTTATTGTCAGAAATGCTTTGAACAGTTTCGTGATATTTGCCAACAAACAGTGTTTTGAGTCGTCACTTTTTTCCGCCTAAGAAATGAAGGTGTTTGAAACAGATGTAATTTGACAGTTGGGGAAAAGTGCATATATAAGCAGTTTTGTAGTCAAAATGTAGCCAAGAGAATGTAGCTCCATATGCCATTTACGCTTTTTCGCAATGTATATTTTTTAATCAAAATAAACGATGATTTTCATGAAAATAGCGCTTGAGTCATCACTTTTTTCCGCTACTGTATGTAGTTAATATTATTATTTATGTATATTAATTCATGATTTTGTTTTAAAAACGACAAAAACAAGTCCAATTACTATAAATTACTTTAAAAAATTACTAAAATTACTGTATCAAGATCAATTAAATCCTTTGCTCTTGGAAGTCAACATTCAAAAATTCAAAAAAAAATTCAACAAGCTTTATCCTGACATCTTTTGCAGTTTGACTGTCTTGTTTTTCCCCTTCTCAATGACCAAGTCCTCTCCAAGAACTAGAGAGGGGACACTGCATCCGTCCTCTCCACATCTACCTCTTCATTCATCTCTTCTCTGAGGTAGTTGTGAAGCACGCAGATGGCCCAGACAATATGGTCGGCTGTTTCATGAGAGCACTCAATTAATATAATAAATCGTTTCTGTAATAATGATTGACATCGACTACATATTCAACACATTAAGGCTTTCAAGTTTGACTCGAACTTAAATTCGAACTCGAAGTACGTGAACACGCCATATTAGATAGAATCGATCGGTATAAATTTATTAGTGCAGATACATTTATCTGTTCTACGCATTACGGCTCAAAGACGTATCCGGAACATCCAAAATAATCTTGTTTTAGGACTTCAAATACAATCCAGTCGACTACAAGTGGCGCAAAGACTGTTGCAGAAAGCTAGGCATAGAGTTCATTGCCGATAAGGACAAGAATCGCTACGAACCTTACAAAATCATTGACCAAGCAGAAGTACTGTGCAGGGTCGATGAACCCCCGTTTGTGGTGGATGATGTGGAGGGCAATGGATCCTGTTTGTTCAGAGCACTCTCCCATATATTTACCGGTGGATCGCAGGAAGCACATTTGCAGATCAGGCAAGCGGTTAGTTTTTCACAACTTGAAAAATACAAAACTTCGACCCTACCGGAGTATACCCCCAAATGAAATTTTTTAAAAGTGTTTCCAAACACCCTATATCAACCTAAAATCACCTCAGAAGTTCAAAAAAGACATTATTTTTGTGTTCTGGTCAATAAAAAATTGAGTTTTGGGCATTTTTAAATTTCGGCCATTTGGCTGTTTTACCATGTTTTGATCACTGGAGCTGGGCAAAAAGAGCCTCTAAATGCATTTTTTATCAAGAGTCTTGCTCGGAATTATGTCTAAGGTAAGTGAGTGCGCGCATCTCTAACCGACCCCTAAGGGGGCGCAGGGGGCTTGGTTGCTTGGAGTTGAGATGCACACACCCACATACCTTAGACGCAAATCACTCGAAAGTGACTCTGCATGCATAAACAATGCATTTAGAGGCTCTTTTTGCCCAGCTCCAGTGTGCATACCAGAGTTTCTCTATGCGGTAGGCCCCAGTTAACAAAACTATGTTCAAATTCCATGTTTTTGGGGCCAAGGTACCCTCAACATTTGATTTACTAAGTTATAATAAACAGAAATCAACTAAAAATACCAAAATTCAAGATTTAAAAAAAATCGACTTTTTATAGAAAAAAGTAGGTGAAAACACCTTTATTATCGTGTTCAACATGTAGGAAATGCTTAAAAATGGTTAAAATGGTGTTTTGAAAAAGTTCAAAAAAAATTTCATTTGGGGGGCGGGAGTATACTCCGGTAGCGCCAAAACTTCTATACCTTATGAAAATTAGACCTGTAATCAGGCATGCGTATGCTATTCTTGGAAGGGCAAACATCGCACATTGCAAATGGAGCGTTGAAGAATGCAGCACAAATTTAGCTACAAAAAAACTGAATAAATACGCAAATTACTCTATAGGTTGCAAAATTAAGATGTGAACAATAGAGTTGGTACGGCTGGAATTAGCATTTTAAAAATTCCGTATGAACAGTTATGTAGATTTTTTCTTTCCGTGCGAAACTGTTCAAACGGAATGTCTAAAATGCTAAAAATGAAGATTTTACAACCTCTTGAAAATGTGCTCATAAACCCAACAACTAGTCGTCGGTTCGAACGGTTCGACAACCCCATATATTTTCCTAATCTAGATTAGGATGGGCTTACGAGAAGCACACCGAGTTTTTATCATACCTTTTTTTGCAGATCTGTGACCACATGGAGGAGAACAGTCAGGTATTTGCTCGGCACAGAGGCGAGAGTGAAGAAGATTTTGCCATATATGTCAATAAAATGAAGGAGGAAGGGGAGTGGGGCACTGATGTGGAGCTGCTCGCCTGTGCCACCTTATTGCAAACCCCTATATCCACTTTCTTAGATGGTCGATGGATCTTCTACAAGCCTCGTTACCGAATGGACGAGACGCAACAGCTGATTCGATGTGGGTTTTGACCATATTTTTGAATATCACAAAAAATTGTAACGGCTGATATTTAGGACTAAGTTCTAAAATACTTTTATCTATGTATAGGAAATTTTTATCAAAGCATTATGTGAATACAGTTGAACCTGGCTGACCCGTCGCTCCAGTGGCACGTCACCCCCGCTAACCTGTCACTTCAAAAAAATTTGGTTGGGCGAGAAAGAAATTCCGCTAATCTTACCCCCATTAACCCGTCACCTCGGTAACCCGTCACCCCTGTTAACCCGTCACCTTCTGTCCACAACCAACAAAGAAAATTACCCTTGATAATCCGTCACCTAGCATATTGCGGAAAAGTTTTCAAATTTCCGTCAATTTTTTTATAACTTTTGTGTTTCATCGTCATTGTTCTTCAATCTGTGTGAACAGTGACGCCTTGGATGAGGTCTTGTACCAAGAGCAAAGGAAGTCGCAGAAGCAAAATAGGATCAAGGACTTCTTCCCAACTGTTTAGCGTCTGATTTGGGTGGTTGAATTCTTAGTTGCTCGAATAAACGATTCTTATCGATACTTGCTCTTTGTAATCCTACACCCTCGGTAACCCGTCACTTGAAATTCGTCCCCAGGGGTGACGGGTTAGCCAGGTTCGACTGTATATGTTTATCCAATAAAATAAAATAAAAATGCACCACAGAGTAGTCTTACCTGCAACCTAACTCTGATAAGACTCATATATGAGCGGAGCACTTCAATTATTGCCCAGAGATTGCAAATATAGCAAACTGTTAAAAAACGAATAAATGCAACGAAAAATATAAACCAATGATTACAGTGAGACAAATTTCAAATATAATATTTAAAATAAACATCGCGCACAAAAACGAGTGCTGGGGCCAGGGTTGAATTGACTGCTGGGGCAATAGTTAAACTTAGCCATATGAGCTGAATTTTTCTGAAACTATTAAATTTCAGTGTCCGGAAAGCAGAGTGTAGGCGATGTAAAAGTGATCTACCTGACCAACTCCTACAAACACTACTCTCCAGTTGTTTCCATACCGGTATTTTTTATCGTTTTGTCAATTGTAAAATAAATATTCATAAAATGGATATGCACAAAATTGTAAGAAAAGGAGATAGGAAATAGGTACAGTCAATTCCCGCTATAGTGGCACCCCTTAAAAGTTCGTTCTCACCTAGGGTCCGACACTTTTTTAACCTCAATCCAGGGTTTTTAGGTGTGGTCTATTTTCCCACCGACGACTAATTGCTGGATTTGACGATTGTAAAATTGTAAAATCTTCATTCTCAGCGTTTCAGACATTCTTTTTGAACAGTTTTGCACAGAAAGACAAAATCTACAAAACTATTCAAAAAGAATGTCTGTAACGTTAAAAATGAAGATTTTACAACTTCTTGAAAAAGTGCAGTCAAACCCAACAACTAGTCGTAGGTAGGAAAACCAACTACCCCTGACCACCTTGCTTTGATTCTGAAGTTTTTTGCCGAATTTGATTTGTCAGTCCGATAAGAAAAATCGTAGAGATTCAGAATTTATTATTGAGTGACATTTAGAAAAGGATACCATATGAACTGACAGCAGTGGTCAATCACATTGGCAGCTCTACTGAATGCGGTAATTATTTGTTAAAAGGCTATAAAATTGTTATTGGCCTCTTAAAGGGGCATACCAGTCCGTAACAGCGAATAAAAGGCGGTACAAGCATCATTCTACCTGATCCGATGAAAGTTTTTTGTGTAACTTTTAAAAATAGACTAAGGTAAACGTTAAGGTTGTCGTGGTAGTATTATTTCGAACCGACGACTAGTTGCTGGGTTTGTGAGCACTTTTTCAACAGGCTGTAAAATCTTCATTTTTTTGCATTTCAGACATTTTTTGAACTGTTTTGTAGATTTTGCCTTTTTGCCTGAAACGATTTCAAAAAATGCCTGAAATGCAAAAAATGAAGATTTTACAGTCTGTTGAAAAAGTGCTCACAAACCCAGCACCTAGTCGTCGGTTCGAAATAATACTAACCGGTAATTTATTATTATTATAGATAATTTAAATAATTGCTGGTCCGTGCCTACGCGCTTGTATGCCCCATAAAAGATCCTCTCTCTTCCATGCCATGACTATTTCAAAGGTTTGAACGCTGCACGGACTTCAAAATCCAAAAACCCAATCACTTGGCGTTGGGGTATTTGTCCCCTTTTTCCTCACATGGGACAAACGCCTTAAGTAAGGGTTGTCGGGGATAGTATTTTTGCGAACAGGCGACTAGTGCTGGGTTTGTGAGAACTTTTTCAAGAGGTTGTAAAAACTTCATTTTCGCCGTTTCAGAGATTATCTTTAAACAGTTTTGCACGGAAAGGCAAAATTTACAAAATGTTCAAAAAGAATCTCTGAAACGGCGAAAATGAAGTTTTTACAACCTCTTGAAAAAGTGCTCACAAACCCAGCAATTAGTCGTCGGGGCCGGAGTGCCTTATATGTCATAGCCCGAAAAGTGGTTTTGACCACTTTTTTGAACTTATCTTGTCGTAATTAGTACGAAAAACATGTTTTTTTCACCCGGACGATTATTTGTGGAAAAATATTTTTTTGACCAAAAATGATCATAAATATAGTTACACATCCACCAATTCACATGGCTGCTGTATGTAAAAAGGGGGAATGAGAGTGTTAAACTTTAGCATATTGTTCGGAATAGTCTCTAAGGTGATTGGGTGCGCATCTCTAAGTCTCAAGCCCCGCGCCCCTGCGGGGGCGGTGCCTTGGACTTGAGATGCGCACCCCCAAGCACCTTAGAGACCATACATCTCGAAAAATGGGCTATGTAAGTGTACAACAACACTTGCATAGCCCTGCTTTTGCATGTGGTAGGCCGGCCATGAGAATTGGATGCTCACCCGCCCCGAACAGTGGACAATATGATCAAAAAAGTGGTTATTTATGATCATTAATGATCTTTTATTGATCATTTATGGTCAAAAATAATTTTTCAAAAAATGTCGTCCGGGTGAAAAAAACATGTTTTTCGTACTATATACGACCAGATAAGTTCAAAAAAGTGGTCAAAACCACTTTTCGGGCTATGACATATAAGGCACTTTAGCCGTCGTCGGTTCGAAATAATACTACCCCCGACAAGCCAAGACTTTTCGTGCTCTAGTTTCAATATTCTAAATATAGTTTGTAGTTAATAAACTGTGATTTGAGCAAGTTTACCAAAACTCAAAAAATACCCTGCAAAGCGGCATTTTACCACTATCAAACCTTTTTTAGTATTCTCGAATTAGTGTGAAAAACAGCGTTTAAAACCCAAAAAATATGAAAAACTTCGCAATAAATAAATGACCACTTTGTTTGGCTAGTGTATGGATTACTCAGTAGAACTGAGGTTGGATTATAGAAAAGTATTATGAATTATAGGAGTTCTTTACAAGACAACTGTTAGTATTTAAAAAATAAAAATAAGTTAAAGAGGGGACAAACGCCTGCGCGCCAATCACTTTAGCATTTTTGCGCAAAATGAAAAAAATCAAAATTCGACTGAAATTTTGATACATTGAACCCAAGCCTGGGTAAGGTTTGAAAGTCATTTTGTTACGATCTTTTTCGGGTAAACCTATTTTTAAACACTTTTTCACCCAGAGCATTGAAATAAGCCATCACTTGCCTTGAAGACGCTCGAAATTTGAAGATGTCAGTAAGGTTTTCAAAAGATACGCCAAAAAAGACATCTGGTTTTAAAACTATAACTGACCTGACATTTCAATTTACTTTGAAATGATGACCCGCGAATATCGAGTCACGTAACAAATAAGTTCGTGGCGACGAATTAAGTTGAATCTCTGCAGCCCAAGCATTTATAATCTCTTTTTTCGGGTTCTCTGCGCAAAGTTGCCCTAGAAGTGTAAGCTTAAAATGAAACTGTCGTGGGCCTGGGAGCCCAACGTTGATATAAATGATAAGGAAGAAAAAGACAGGGTTCTTTAAAAAGTCTTGTAAAGATAAATGTAAAAGGGCTCTTATGTAGGTCTGTCGAAGCCCTAGAAAGTTTCTAGGGCTTCGATTATTATTATTATTCGAGGTGCTACAAAGTTTCAAAAATGTTCTGTCTTTAACACATTAAAAAATTTATAGTGCATAAATCCATTAAAAAGTAGCTTCGTCAGCTAATCCTTTGATGGTTATTAAATTAGGTTAGCAAAAGGCCAGCTCGAAGGTCAAAGCTTAACAGCCCTAAGCTCGGCTCGCGGCTCAATAAGGCCGAGCTTCGAGCCACAAGCTCGACAACCGTACTCTTATGGCTCCTTCCAGGGGTGTGCACGGGTTGTCCCCCGGGCCGGCCCGTGCACACCCCTGACTCCCTCACATGTACTGGGTGTTTTGAGAAATTCGACTCTTTTGAAATGGTCATAACTTTTCCTAGACCGTTTTTCATAATTCTGTTTTCAGAGATCGATTTTTCTCGCCGACAATATTTCTTGGTACATGATGTGAAAAACACTATTTTCGCTTGGTCCCTTCTTGTGGTTTGGGTCCTGGCTGAAGGTGGCTTCTGGATGGGCAAGGGTCAAACCACAAGGGGACCAAGCAAAAATCGTGTTTTGACATGATATATCAAAAAAAAAATCGATCTGTAACAATAGAAATTTAAAAAATGACTTGGAAAAAAGTTATGGCTATTTAAGTTATGACCGAAACGGGGGAATTTGTTGTTACACTTGGTATAGCCCCTTTTTCATAATTACTTTTATTTTCAGGCCACTACACAACCCTTCTAAAGTGCGCTAACAAAAAGTGGGTCAAATGCAATGACTCGAATGTAAGCGAAATATCCGAGTCCGAAGCTTTAGACGACGGCTCTTATTCTGGTTATATATTCTTCTACAAAATTGCCGAAACCACTAGGTAATAGCAACAAAATTAAAATCAATTTAAAAAAAACTTATTTCTGCCAAATTTTCAGACTTCCAGACGACTTGGATTTGAGCTCAAGTGCCCAGCGCAGAATAAGCTTGGGCGATTTCAGAAGCACCTCGTTCACGAAGCCTGAAAAAAGCGAAAGACTTTTGCCAACCATAGCCAATTTCAGCCCAATTGAATTGAATCCATTTTCGAAAATACATTCTGCGGAGAGGAAAGCAACAGCGGCGTTTGATTCTGTGTTTGCACCTGCAGCTCTAGAAAAATAAAACACTGAAGCATTTATTGTAAAGGAAAAGTTTGACTTAAAAATGTTGTGTTAGGTGGACAAATTATTTGAGTAAAGAAACTTTATTACTGAAATACCTGTTCGGATACACACACACTACAGTCAAAATGTTTTTTGAAGGCTAAGTTCCCAATGAGTGAGCAATCTGTAATTTGTAATTTTTTTTCGTTATCAAAACTTTTTCGGTGCATAGACGTTTCCTCGAAAATGAAACTTTTTTCGTGCCTTGGTCCCCCTGTTGATTTTTTTTGCAAAAAATTATTAGTTCAAAAAATATGTTTAAACCACACGTTTGAGTCCGTGCTAATATGGGGTGGCCTAACCTGAGCCAAAGCCTAAGCCTAAATGCGTAAAAATTCGAAAAATCAAAAAAAGTTGAAAAAAATCAACAGGGGGACCAAGCTTCAATTTGAAAAAAGTTTCATTTTTTTTCAAGTTAGCACCATTTTGTAGCTGAGATGCAGGGCTACACAAGGAAAAATTTTTACGAAAAGCAGTTAGAAAAAGCTAAAAGGAAAAGTTTCATCTGAAAGCAGTCGAAATTATAGTCAACAAGTGCTTTTTAAAATAAGTCTTGTGTTTATGGCCTGCCGCTGATAGATTCACATCCTGCATCTAACTATTTTCCATCTTTTTGATTACTGTATACAGTAGTACCGCCATATAGTGAACCCTGATGTGGTGACTCCTGTTTTATTATTGCAATTAAAAGACTCCACTAGGTCTAATGTGCTCTGAGCGTAAAAGATCTGAGTGAAAACCTTGATTTAGGGACTTTGATATACAGTCGACTCTCGTTATAACAACCCGCAAGGGGCCGGCTAAAAATGGGTCGTTATAACGAGAGTCGTTACATCGAGAGTCGTTATATCGAGCTATAAAATACACTTGGATCAACCAAATGAGTTTTATTGGGTCGTTATATCGAGCGGGTCGTTATATCGAGCGTCGTTATAACGAGAGTCGACTGTAGTGATATGATGGGTGCGTATACGTTTCAGAACAAAACGAAATAAGTTTCGTTTTGTGCTGAAATGTCAATACCCCATATGATGACCCCTTGATTCAGTGCGCCTTTAGGCCAGTCTCTAGGAAGACTACGAAAATCACTAAATCCAGATTCCACTTTACAATAAAACTCAACTTTCAAAATGTCTTTATTGGGTAAAATATTTATTGTATAAAATAGCTCAAATCTCCATGGAGTGGCTCATCCCAACTGATTTTATCTCTCCAAAGCGCTTGCAAAAATCTTTTGACAGGCAAATAGCTGATATAAACAGACCCAGTGGTTCAAAAACTTTGGCCGAGTCCTTCAGCACCGACCTTTTTGAAGCTTCGTCGGTGACAGGTGTTAGAAAGGGACCTTTCCAATAACAATGATTTCATATATAATCTATTTCTTTAAATCTGTGTTGCTCTACTACATATGCATATATTTTTTTTAATTTGTAGAATTTACCAGGTTTGTCTACAATGTTCTTTCTTCTTTTATATATATTTTTCTCCTGGAAAAAAATGAACAGCTGAGACAGCGCATATATCTTTATTTTTATTGGTTAAATTTCCTTGATATATTTCTTGATATATAAAGGGTCAGCCCTTGGCCCGGACCATGTACCCCCAAAGGGGCTTCCTATTGAAGCAGGTTGCCTGCCGAAGGCAGGCAGGTAGAAAATCTAAAAAAAGTTAAAATTTTTGATGGAAAGTGGTCGGAAACAACGTTTTTACCGGTTTTAGCGTGTAAGAATTGCTTGGAAATGGTTAAAACCTGTTTTTGAAAAAATTCCGGTATGGGGGGGGGAACCGTATAAGTACCCTCGATCACTTCCTGCATTGGCCTTCAGAAGCTTCTATAAAGGTTAGGTAGACTGGCAAAAGAGAATGAAAATCTAGCCTATCTCTAACATGAACATTGTGGAGATTATAATGAGGCGATTTGTGTCTTCTTTTCTAAAATCAAAAATCACGAAAGGCTCTCCATCTTCGAAGCTCAGCCAATGGACAGGAATCACAAGGCTTGCTGGATCGGTCTTCCCACTGGATAGTTAAGGCTCTTCTAAGTTCCGAAAACTAAAACTGCGAAAATAACTTAAAAATCTTTCCTTTTTCTTGATCTCTTGATCCATCAAAATTGATCTTCTTCCGTGTGTTTTGAACATCCAATATAGCTTGACCATGGTCCTCTTCGCTAACTGCCTGAGACTGTAGCTGGTGTCATCATCTTCGTCTGATGTGTCACTTAGCTGGTTGAGCAAGTCATCTTCATCGCTAATGAGCATATCTTCTTGGAAAATCAACATCTAAACGGGACAAAATGTTTATATGGTTAAAATACAAAGAGTAAAGATAGTAAACGTAATTCCGGTTAATGCCTAAAATTTGGAAAAGAAAAAAGGAGGTCACTGATTGAACCTTGTCCAAAAAAATCTGTTACGAAAACTTTCTGTTACGAAAAAGTCTGTTACGAAAAATTGCTGTTACGAAACGATTTATTACAAAAATTCGCCGTTACGAAAATTCGCTGTCAAAAAAAAATTTGTTACGAAATTTCGCTGTTACGAATATTCGCTGTTACGAAATTGTCTCGTTACGAAACTTCGTACAGCCATTTTTTCATGAAAATTTTCAAAAAACATTATTTAAGTGTTGCTAATCGACAGTCGTTCCTATATTTTCCAAACTAAGTTCCCTTTAAGACAAAAAAAATTAAGAGCTACAAATTTGTGTGAAAATTATTCCTGGGACAGAGCAGAATCATTCTGCGCAACATCGCTGTGGAATTACTGAAGACTTCGCTCCTTCTTCATTTCAAAGAATATGGCAGATTGTAAGAAGCCGAACAACAAAATCAAGGTTTTTTTTATCCGAATATATTCTTGCTGGTTCACTTTTATTTATTTAGGAGAATCACAACCATCATTCGTCCAAGATCATGTGCTGTGCTCACGGAAGAAGATGCAATAAAGCTCAATCGCCAGCTCTTCTCCAGAAAGAACGTATAGCAATCTCAAGAAAGTGTTCTGATCGTCCGAAAGAGAAGCAGCACATGTTTGATACTGGTTCGCAAACGTCAACCAACACCGAGGTATTTATTCTTATATCCAGTCGAACTGTATAGCCTGTGTCTCCATTTTTAGTCCGTCACAGGAAAGTGACGGACGCAGAGGATGAATTTGTGACGCTTCCATTCAGAGTCGATTGCATGCGCAGTGAGACTAAAACAAAAGTATTGAATATTGAACTTTCAATCCAACAAAAAATATTTACCTGATGAAACTGTCCGTCTCCGACCAAATGTCCGATGTGAAGGAAAGCGCGGAGCAATTGTTGAGGCAGGCGACGACTTTCTTTCTGACTGCAGTGTAGACTCTCGGCATGACCCATTTGGTGTAGTGTTCTCGGCCTTTGACATTTGCTTGATCACTTGACGAGAGGAGAGCTTTAAACGTGTTGGATTCTACAACGGCGAATGGCTGATTGGTGCAGGCGATGTGATGCATGATCTTCTTGTAGAGAACTGAGAGTTCTCCTGTAAAAAACTCTTGTCAAATAGCCTACCCACTACACGAGATTTTTCGTGCTATTTTCAATTCACCACCCCAGGATAAAGTCGGCCTTGGCCTGTATACTGTTTGGCAAGCCGGCACTTTCCCTTTTAAAAAGTTATTGTTGCCGGCGGGACTAGAACCCTCATCATCACAATTCGATTGTCTAACAATTTACATGTTGCACTGTAGCGAAACATTGATAGGGGGCTTCTATTTCCACACCCAAAATGCCAAAACATTTCCAACCTTTGTCCAAAAATTTAACAAAATTTCATTTCAGAATTTACTAGTTGGTAAACTTTTAATAAGAACTACTTGGGAATAGTCTCACAAGGGTGTTCAAGGTTTCGCTTTTGTTCAAGGTTTCGCATACGTTAATTAGTAACACTCATTTTAATCACTTGATTTTCATAAGCTTCGGTAATTATGCTAATTAATTTAGAACAAAAAATAGGTTCTTCTAAAAGCAAATTCCAAATATTACGTCTGGGAGCACTGCTAAAGAGTTCGATTGTTTTATGCTCCAACTCCCCAACCCTGGGTGAAATCTGCCATGGCTTCTTTTCACTTCACCAACTATACTATCAAAAAATTAAACCAAATTTAAATATTATCTTGTCTACATCTCATCAACTATACTATTACGATACATTGGTAAAGAGCTACCTATTCACACAGCCAAAATTTACAAATTCGAAAAATTCGCCTACGTCCCCCAAGCTGAAAATTTTTTTTCGACCCAGAACCCGATTTTTCGCATTTTGGTCAAAATAGAGCAAAAAAAATTTCACAAATACAATTAAACCTCGATAAATGGGCACGCCTCGGGGACTCCTCAGGGTGTCCGTTTATCGGATGTTTTCGATTCGACTGTTTCCGCTTATGCTTTACACATGTCTTACGCTCAGGCTTCTGAAATATGTAAAAAAAATCATGTAGAACGAATGAAACAAAAATGCAAACTATAAAGACAAAATGTCAGAAAAGCAAAAATGACAACGAAAAATTTTAATGGAAATTTGAAAATTTTAGAAAATCACTGGAAATTTTGAAAAGTTTTGCAAACTATATGGGGTGTCCGTTTATCGAGCGTAATTTCATTGAACGGGGCCACGCTTTGGGTGCCCCTTTATTAAAGTGTCCGTTTATTGAAATTTGACTAGAGTTGGGATATTCGCGCGAATATTCGAAATGTTTGCGAATATTCGCAAATATTGCCTTACTACTTTTGCAAACTGTGCTACAGTCAACTATCCCAATACAGTCAACTTTCAGTCAACAATACAGTCAACCATCCCAATACAGTCAACTTTCAGTCAACAATACAGTCAACCATCCCAATACAGTCATCTCTTAGTCAACAATACGGTTGTTTGAATGTCCGCACTGCGAAGATCGCTGCCGCACAAACCAGTAACCCCTACCCCCACCCTGAAAATGAAATTATACAATTTGAAAAGTGGTCACAAGACCTTTTTACCTGTTTAAACGTAGGTATTTGCGTTGTCATTGCTCATCTGAAATTGTTGGATTTAGCAAAATTTTCCAAATACTTCAATCACTCCAAATGTCACATGCTGTGCTGCATGTCAAAGAATTCATAAAGCTGCACAATTTTCGGGGAATGCTGTCAGAACAGTCGATTGAGTCACTGCATCGGATCGTCAATGAAGATGAACGAAGGTTCTCGTCACTAGGAAGCAGAGAAAAAACCTTACAGAAAATTATTCAAGAATGTTATGTAAGAAATGTTGTTTTCGATTTTGATGTAGAAGTGGTTGGTGATGCCTAAGAAAGTGTTTTCTAAAATTGGTTCTAGTTTTTGAAAGTAGTTTTTTTTTTTTTGAAGTTATTATGATTTTGAATTAGGGGGTGGTTTAGGTTGTTGTGGCCAAATATTCGCGAATATTCGCCCGAATATTCGGATTGGACAACCGTAGGTTTGACTGTAGCCGTAAAATATGTGATTTGAAAGTGCGCCTGTTTTCGCGATGCCAAACAACACTTTTACTTTTATATAAAATAAATAATTTTAACAAAACTTCAGCAGCAATAGTAGTTTACGTTACATTTCAGAACAATCTTCAAAAGTATGAGTAATAAGTGCAACCGTAGAAGAGAAAATGCACAGGTTTTTTTACAATGAAGTCTTTTATAATATCAAATAAACTAATAAATTTAGAGTGCAAGCAGCAGCAAAGCAGCAGGTGTTTATAGTCTTAAAATCTATCCCAAAGCTTCAACTTGAGAATGGTTTCGAGTTTTGTATGTGTAGGCTGTGTCAAAAAAACTAGATCATCTAGCACGAGAAAAGCACGAGTGCACCGTGGCCTATCAAACAACCTTATGTGTCAAAAGATAGCCCTAAACGAGCTTGTTACTGACCCGCACGCGGAATTTCCCACCGAGCAGTTTAGGAATCTCTTAAAATCAATAAAAATTGATGTGCTAACAAAAATATGGTTGAAAATTTTAAAATAAGCAGATGAAAATTGTAGTTGGTGAGAGAAAAATTGGAATTTGTGAGAGAATCGGTGAGAGTTTTTGTTAAAAATTATTTGAATCAACAGAAAAAAAGATGATTCGGGGTGGGATTGATCCTGCGACAATAAAAGAGAGACTGCAACGAATACCACTGCGCCACACTGACATATAGATCATCAATATATATTTTTTGCATGTATTCTCGGTACTATATTTTGCAACTTTCAAAGTGGAATACCTCGGCCTAAACTGCTCGGCGGGAAATTCCGCGTGCGCGTCAGTAACAAGCTCGTTTAGGGTTTTTTTTTGACACATAAGGTTCTTTGATAGGCAACGGTGCGCTCGTGCCTTGTTCTTTTTGTTATTTTTTTAGCATTCGTCTTAAACTAGTTTAATATTAGCAATTTTAGGCAAAAAAAGTGAACGAAGAATATATTACAGGATAAAAAACTTAGTTTAAAGTTTAAAAAATAATAAAGTTTTTTTGGACCACCCAAAAGATATGCCTTAGTCCACTTGTTAATTTTTGATTAAAAATGGATAAAAAACAATACGAGAACCAAGGCAAAATTTCAAAAATATGAAAAAACGACGACGGTTCCTAGGGCACATTTTTTTGGAAGAAACGCTAGCACATATAGAGCCAGTTTTTGCAGCAAATATTATCCTTCGACTGACACATTTTCAGAGCTCTTGCAAAACAGTGGTATCTCGATCCCTTTCCTTGGCATAGAAGCTCTAAATTTGGGCGGCAAATTATCTAACAGTGACGTCAGTGCCATTCCAGTCGATGATGCTTATGCCAACATATCTCCAGAACTGAAAATTATTTTCAAAAAACTGACAAAAAAAGATTCCTTGACTAGAGAAAAGGTAAAGTTTCGGGTTAACTGCATTTTAGTAGTCCAATGCAGTTTCAGTAGTCCTATCAAAGTTTAATAGTTCGAAACCAATTTAGTTGTCCAAGGGTATATTAGTAGTCCAATTATTTAAGAATCTAAAAAAGGGAATGAGGGATGTATCGGGATGGGAAGGGAATAATAGGGGGCCACTTTTTTCAGGGCTTGTTTGGTTGTTTTTACCATGTTTTTTAACATGAGCCGTGGCAAAAAGAAACTCTATATGCATTTTGTGATCAAAAGTCTTGCTCGGAATCATGTCTAAGGTAAGTGGGTGTGCGTATCTCTAACTCTCAAGCCCCTTGAGCCCCCCTTCGGAGGCGCACGTGGCTTGGGGGCTTGAAGTTGGGATGCGCACACCCACATACCTCAGACACAAATCACTCGGAAGGGACTCTGGATGCATGAAGGGGGCTTGGAGTTAAGATGAGCACACCCACATACCTTAGACACAAATCACTCGGAAGGGACTCTGGATGCATGAAAAAACATGCAGAGTTTCTTTATGCGGTAGGTCCCAGTTAACAAAACTATGTTCAACATCTTTTTTAGTGAGCTTTGTGTGATAAGTGGCCCCTTTTCGTCCCTGTCCATCCCTGATACAGCTCTTGAACTACTAAAATTCCATTGGACTACTAAAGTGCAATAGTACCAAAGTTTTTATAAAATTTTGGGGCTTTTAACAGAATAAATTAAGGCGATGAAAGAGCTTTGCGATTACATCAAACCAGAAGATGAGCTCAGAGCTATATTCCCATATTTTGCTTCCAACTACTCCAAACTTGTCACAGTAATATTTATTATCATTAATTTAGCAAATTTAAGGCTTGAAAAAGTCTTTACAAACTTTTTTTTCAAAATCAAAACAAAATATTTCCAAAATAGCTTTATCTTAAATATTTTTTATAAACTCTCTGATTTTATCATTGTCTATATTGAATTTTTTTTTCATACTTAATTGCCCATGAAATTTTGTTAAGCTTGACTGCACGTCTTTGATCTTTCAACTTCCTGGTGTTTCAATATATATAGTCTTTATGGAAATCACCTTTTTAGCTTGATTTCACGCTGCTTCCTCTTTTACTTTCTATTAGAATGTATCTTAAAGGTTGTATAGTCTGTAGTTCTCATAGGAATTCCAGTTACCGTATTTTGTCTATTAGAAACCCATAAGCGTCTATTTTTCAACCCTCTTCCGACGGTGGACGTATATTACAAAGAGGGCGTCTATTAGATAGTGGGCGTGTATTTTTCAACCGAAAGTCTCAGTCAGATATTATCTGTATCAAACAAAAAAGAGGTTTTTCATTGTCGTCAAAAAAAATTCCATTATTTTTGGTTGCTTCCTTTTGCTTTCTGTCGCTGTTTTGTCGCTTTATTTTTTTTCAGATAAGCGATCACGAATACGAAGAGTTTTAACTGCATGAGGATGAAAGCCAGGCAGTCAATCTTAAGGAACGCAAGCACTACTAACTATGAAATTTAAGGCTATCGTGTCAGCGAAAATGTAAAACTAAAGCGTCTCGATGGTGGCGGCCGAGAAGTCTCAAATCCTGAACTCGATCTGGAGCGGGGCCGTACCGGATATAAAAGAATATCGGATCGGATATGCAAAAGTGCCGGATATTATTATTGGATACCGGATATCGGATAATTTCTCAAAAATTTTTAAAATATTTTTTTTTCAGAAAAAATTTTTCAAAAAAAATTATCCAAAAATTTGCCATTTTTTTCTTATACCGGATATCGGATGTCGGATATTGGATATCCGGTGCGGCCCTGATCTGAAGACAGTAGAATGGGTCAGTATCAAGCAGGCTCGAAGAAGGAGCACTGCCCGAAGATTCAGAACTGCAAGTAATAGAAGTTATTGAAAATATTAAAATTATAATTTGTTGTTTGTTTGACATTTTTAGTGAATTGACTTCTTAGTAAAGCGAAAATTTGATATTTGGCTATCAGGGAGGGGTGGGCATTTATTAGACAGTGGGCTTCTAATAGAGAAAATATGGTACAGTCGAGTCTCGATACAATGAACAGTGCCTGTTCCCGCCTAGAATTGATTTTTAGCCTGCTTTTTAGCTTTGCCAGTTTTTACTGTCTAGTCAAAACATCGTTTTGATTTACCAATGCAAAAATGCATATTTTGCCGAAAGACCTGTTCCTCTCGATACAACGAACACTTATTTTCAAAAAAAATGTACGTTATATCGAGAGGCCCGGTCTTTTCGGCAAAACTATTGCGATTTTCAGAATCGATTGGTAAAATCGGAATCCTTGCGATGTTTTGGACTAGACCAGCCAAAGACAACTGGCCAAAGACTTCAAAAATCGGGCTCAAAAAAGTGTCAGACCCTAGGCGGGAACGAACTTTTTGGGGGTTCGTTATATCGAGAGTCGACTGTACTTCTATTTCCTTTGTGACGTCGTAGCGGATTTAATAGATAACTGTGACCATTGATTGCATGATGCTCTTTGAAAGATTCTAGGCTTTTTCATTTTCGTCTGTCTTCGTTCTCTCTTACTTTGCACTTAACCTAAGCTTTGAAAACATTCTAAAACAACCACATTTTGTAACTTTGAAGGAATATGGTTTTCGAGTGCAGTGGCATGTGCAAAATTTGAATTGATGGGGGACAGTTCTCTTTTGTTTCGCACTGTATCCTTTTAAGTCGAAATTGCTCAAAAGAGTACAGTGGGAGACAATAATGATTTTCAGCTTTTTAACTGAATTACTGCTCAAATTAATGAATTTTACTCCTGAAGATAATTTTTTTAGGACAGCACACCTAAAATTCGCGCTTATGCCAACTCATTGCTTGTCACATTTTTGAAGGCCTTGAAAAATGATAGAAAGGTGCTTTTAATCCAAATAGAGAAAATAGTTTTAAACAATTGTTTACAGGCTGGTAAATACGCTTGGGGCTCGGTGGAGACAAACAGCTTGAAATTGGTAAATAATCATAATTTATGAGAAAAATAGTAAACAAACCTTTAGAGTTAAGTTTGACGGCAGGAATTCCTTATATAGGAACTACCCAAAATCATGTTTTGACCACTTTTTTAGATGTTTTAGATCTTGAATGCTACAGAAAACGTGTTATTTTGATTGGGAAACACATTTGCATAAAAAAAATGTTGACAAAAAATTTACTTTTTGACTTGGTCCCTCTGAATTTTATACCCCAGATAACAAAAAAAATAGTGCAACCATGGTTTAATCATGGTTGGACCATGGGTGGTACCTAAGGTACCCATGGGTGGTACGCAAACATACCTTAAATCTAGGATACCTGGTTTTGGTATCACCCATGGTCCAACCATGATTCAACCATGGTTGGACTTTTTGTTTTGTTTTTTTCTTCACGTTTCAGGTTTTATATTTGTAGGATACTTTTTAAAAGTCAGTCTAGCCCAAAAAGTCTCAGAAAAAATACAAGGTTGTTTCCAAAAAATTAAAACCTTTGCCGATTAATATGTGAAAATAACATTGCCTTGTTTTATACAGAAAGGCGCAGGTGTTACCAATAAATTTATTTAGCGTGTTATATCTAGAAATTCAATTACATATACCCAAGTAGAATCACACTTGACAAACATTAAATTTGTCATCAAACTTCTTTTAGTTGTTCATTTTATTTTAGTCAATTCCTTTTTTGCTGCTATCTCTCAACGACAAATGTGACCAAGTCAGCAAACTAGCTGACACACTTCTAGTAGAATGCTTCCCAGGCCAGAAACGAGCCCTGATGCTTCGGACCTACTCCAATGATGCAATGTTATTGTCACTTGAAATCGTCAAGCTAAAACATAAACTGGTTGATGCACAGCAGTAAGTAACAATAATTTGATAGGATGCGTAAAAAATAATTAAATAATAATCTTGAAAAAGGTCACCTATCGCAATTAGATTTTTACTTATCTTTTATACTTTTGAATTTTCTTTTAAAAACAAATAGTGCCAGTACAAAAAAAAACAAATGGCTCTTACTTAAGCTACGGCATAAATATATCCGGTTGTCGTATATATATACATAAGTCATTTTTTGTTCATACAAGCTTTTTCCGAATGTGAAATATGTCTACCTTAATGTTACATGTCATTTTGTAGGCGAGAGTCTCCTCTTTCATCAATAAGTTCTTCCATCAATATCTTTCACAATAAAATAATGATTTTTAGTCTTCAGGAATAGAGCTTCAAGTTGAAAAAAAGAATCATCTCTGACATTTTTCAAACTGGTCAAAATTTTGGTCAAGCGTTAAGCGCTGCAATAGTGTCTCAAAAAAAAACTTGAATTTCATCAATTTTTTTAAAAATTTTCTTTTTTAAAAAGCTCATATCTCAACGCTCTTTCATTCAAAAACTATTCTGTGAAATAGATTTTAAAGCTCTTGATCTGCGCTACAACATAAAGCTGAGACACTGTTGCAGCGCTTAACGCTTGACCAAAATTTTGACCAGTTTAAAAAATGTCAGATATGATTCTTTTTTTCAACTTGAAGCTCTATTCCTGAAGACTAAAAATCATTACTCATTACGCTGCGTGCAAGTATGATTGTAACTATAATTTTACTCAGACGGTCCACTGATTATATCAAACTTTAATAAACAAAAATTCTTTCAAATAACTTAGTGTGTTCCAAAATTATACTCAAAAATATTCATTTGTAGATTTGTAGAGGATGAAACTGGCGCTCAGCGACAAGCAAGATTGGTTGCCCAAGGTTTTTGAAGATAATGATTTTTTACAAACGTCTTAACAGCATATTTTTAAAGCTCTTGAAACTATGGGAATGCTGGTTCGAGAAGACTATGAGACATGTAAAAGCATGTGTGACGATTTGTTTCAGTCACCAGCAGTAATTACTTCTCTGATGAACAGCAGTGCAATTAGCGTAAACCACTTTTTATTAAAATTAAACCTTTGGCGCCACTTTAAATATATATAGGATTGTCGGGATACTGTTATTTCGAACCAATGACTAGTTGCTGGGTTTATGAGCACTTTTTCAAGAAGTTGTAAAATTTTCATTTTTGCCGTTTCAGAAATTCTTTTTGAACAGTTTTGCAAATTTTGCCTTTCCGTGCAAAACTGTTCAAAAAGAATCTCTGAAACGGCAAAAATAAAAATTTTACAACTTCTGGAAAAAAAAGCAAAAATGCTATATATTTGACTAGAAAAATGAGTTTCAGGCATAAAATGCCTTCTAGTTTTCATTCGTTCTCGATCAAGCAAAGATCTCCTCCAACTAGATTTTGTCTATTTTCCCGATTGCTTCAGGAGTACCTTTTGGTATATATTTGTCGCTGAGAACACAAATTTCTTACTTTTCGATACAAAAAAAAGTTGTGTGTTATTTTTTGCTTCATATTTGACGTAAAATCTGGACGTTCATCGGACTTTAACTCAAATTTTTTAGGAAAATATTGAAAAAACTGATCTTTATGACCTATTTCGGTACTTATCCCTTATCGGGTCAGGTTTTGGAAAAAATTTTGGGCAGATATTTTTTGTTTAAGGAAGGAGCCCACGATTTTGTAGGAACTCAATGCTTGCTTCTTCACCTCTTGGCAGATCAAATATATTCATGCTCGCTAGAATTTATAATTACTAATTGTTATCTGATACAAAACAAAAAATATCTGCCCAAAATTATTTCAAAAACCTGACCCGATAAGGGATAAGTACCCCTATTTCTACTTTTCGATTTCATGTCGAATAGGCTAATAATAAAAAAATTGAAAAATCGGCGGTGTCCAGGGGTGGAGTTGAACTTATGACCTGAAGTAAAATGGTCTTTTTCTATGAAAAATCGGGTGACGAAAAGCTTTACCACTGCGTCATGCAAACAAAGGTCCAAAAGCGAAAAGATACATTTTCGGGCATTTTGAAAAGCCCTGCGCCCATAGACCACGGGGAAAATGATTTGGGATGGGATCAGGGATTCACCGGATATCCGAAAAAATGGCAAATTTCCGAATTTTCGATTTTTTGGAAAAAATTTTTCGAGAAATTATTCGATATCCGGCACTTTTTGACATCCGATCCGATATTTTTTCATATCCGGTGCAGCCCTGGTAGTGATATATGTACGGCTATTTTTTATCATGAATTATTTAGGTTCGTGTCTCCACACTGGCATTCCTATCCAATTTGTTGCAGAAAAATCCAGAACCCTGCTACGGAACTAAAATTCCAAGCATGATATTGAACAACTTGGATGCGGAAGATGTGGCATTGTGTCGAAACGCATTTGAGGTAGGCAGCTATTACATGTCTTCCTTCATTAATAAATACTTTGTATTTTCAGTGCTTTGTAATTTTAGCTGGGTTTGTTGAGATAATTTTTGACATTTTTTAGTATACCGTATAACCTCTAATAATTACCCACCCCCTTGTTCAAAATCGTGTTCTTGCATTGCGTTTTGACCCACTTTTTGCAGACTGATCTTAGGCAAGTTCCCACTCAATTTGTAGCCAGTGAGATGAGCTACGAAATGAGAGATGACTTGCCTCGAAGTGGTCTGCAAAAAGTGGGTAAAAAACACAATGCCAAAAACACGATTTTTAAATAAGGGGTTGGGTAATTTTTTGAGGTTATACCAGGGTTGCTTTTCTGGCTAAAGTTCGTAATCTGTGTTGTGCCCAAAAACGTGTTTTGACCACTTTTTCAGTCGTTTTAGTTATTTATTTATATAAATAATTTCGAATAAATGAAAATTTTGGTCAAAAAGTCAATTTTCGGTCAAAATTTTTTTTAATTATCGAGCCCCACCTAAAAACTCTTTTTCTACACTTTAATCATGCTAAAACGACTGAAAAAGTCGTCAAAACACGTTTTTGAGCACGACACAGATAACGAATTCCTGCCGCTTTTCTGTCTGGACAGAAAAGATTTGGAAAGTTAGCCGGAAAGTTTTCCGGTATGAGAAATTGGACAGAAATAACAAGAAATTGTACAGGTGGTAGTATACAGTTAACTGTACAGTCAACTGTATAGTTAACTGTACGGTTATATGTAGGTAACTGTTTTAAACTTACCGATTTTTGTTAAGTTATGCAGGCTGTAGTAAGTTACCGTGTTAACTTACCCTTCTAAATAACCCTAGTGAAAACTCATAAAAATGAGGTGTAACACGGGTTTAGCCCACGGAGGATTTCTCTTCTACTGTTTTTATTCCTATCCATTTTTTTTAAAAAATTTTCGCGTTCTTTTCTGTCCGGAAAGTTTTTCGGAAAACTTTCCGGAAAGCTTTCCATGCAGCAACCCTGGTTTATACGATAATCTTGTTATTTTTGCAGAGACAAGCGTTTTTACGACACTTGCAAAATTGACAAAGCCGTGGTACCAAAGCTCCTAGGTGTTGTAAGGAAGAAAAATATGTAGGTCATCAATTATTATATGGAATATAGAACTTTATTAATATTTAAACATTGAGAAGGAAGTTCGAACAATCAAGAACGCATAACTTAACTTTATTTTAGGCACTGGACGGTTTTAGAAACCTCCTTGCTTCCCGCCTTCGCACTGGTAACAAAAAACTTTGGTGAAATTGAGCGAAAGAAGTGGATCTGTTCTTTAATGGACTCCTTTTTCGAGGGGTATGTTATATAATTCTTAGATTTTCTACGCATCATTTAGTTAAAAATTTTATTTCTTAGGAGTCTGCAGTCGATATCAATGGTCTCTTGGGCAACTCCTTTCAGCGAACTGTGCAGATACTGCTATGCTAATTATGCAAACGATCCAGAACTCATCAATTTTCTTTTCACGAAGGCATGTCGATGCCTTGTTTGAACACACATATAAAAAGTTCCAAAAAAATTAGTCAATGCAATACTCTTTTAAAATTTTTAAAAAAGCATATTTTTTCGTTTCATCGATATTTTCTTTTCTTTCAAGATACAGTCAACCCTCGATTTAACAATACTCCAGGGGACCGAGCAAGAGGGTCTTAAATCC
Source organism: Ditylenchus weischeri (assembly GCA_029231635.1). Lineage (NCBI taxonomy): Eukaryota > Metazoa > Nematoda > Chromadorea > Rhabditida > Anguinidae > Ditylenchus > Ditylenchus weischeri. The sequence continues at coordinate 21,536 of JAMRYI010000545.1, read as the reverse complement.
AGAATTTTCCTAGCTATCGTTAAATCGAAGGTTTAGTCAGACGTTTACTGAAAACTATGTCTACATCGTAGTGTGCAGAACAGACAAATTTATCTGGGAACTTATTTACCTGGGGGGACGCATTTTTCACTTATTTGTAAATCATGTTTAAACGACTCCCAAGTAACTTTTATATGCTAAAAACGATAAGAAAGGTGGTTTCCGTAATTTTTCTACATAAAAAATGGATTTTTTCAAAAAAAATTGTTTGACAAAAATTTGACTTTTTGCCTTGGGGGACCAAGGTAAACCTTCGGGAAAGGGTACCTGAATACCCAAAAAGATTGAGTTTGAACATAGTTTTGTTAACTGGGGCCTACCGCATAGAGAAACTCTGGTATGCATACATTTTTTATGCATCCAGAGTCACTTTTGAGTGATTTGTGTCTAAGGTATGCGGGTGTGCGCATCTCAACCCCAAGCAACCAAGCCCCCTGCGCCCCCTGCGCCCCCTTCGGGGGCGCAGGGGGCTTGGTTGGTTAGAGATGCGCGCACTCACTTACCTTAGACATGATTCCGAGCGAGACTCGTGATCAAAAATACATTTAAAAAGTCTTTTTGCCCAGCTCCAGTGACCAAAACGGGGTATAATACCTTTACATAAGGTGGTTTACCTTGGTCCCCCAAGGCAAAATGTCAAATTTTTGTCAAAAATTTTTTTTTGAAAAAATCTATTTTTTATGTAGAAAAATTACGGAAACCACTTTTCTTATCGTTTTTAGCATATAAAAGTTACTTGGGAGTCGTTTAAACATGATTTACAAATAAGTGAAAAATGCGTCCCCCCAGGTAAATAAGTGCCTTTATCTGAACCGGTAAATTTATCTATCAGTTAAAATACCAATCGATTTTAACTGATAGATAAAATTTAGGAATTTTTTTATCTATAAGATAAAATTTATATACAAAATTTTTGTATAAAATTTTGTCTAATAGGTAGAATTTCATTTAATATATATATTCATCGGAAAAGTAAAAAAATGGGTTTCATTATGAAAAATACTTCAGAACAATTGGAATGAAAATGTTTGATGGGTTTCCAAAATTGAATTTTGAGAGACACCAAATTCAATTTTGGAAACCCATCAAACATTAAGATAAGAAGAAATAGATACAGTTAAGCCTCTAGACAGTGTGTAGCCCTGCCCACTGCTCGATACTTTTTTACTTTGTTTATATATAGCTTTATAAAAGCAAGTTCTCACTATGTTGTACACCTTATTTTCAACAAGGGAGCTACTTTAAAGAAGTGTTGCTTTTATAGAGAAAAAGTTTTGGTTATTTCAAAATAAATCGATAAAATCGAAACCCTTCCGATTTTCGGTACCAATAGCTAAAAAAATACGAAAATTAATTTGAAAAACTGACTGTATAACGATAGTATAACAATTTAAAAATGACGTTATAACGACGGTATAACAACTGCGTATCGATTCAGTTCCGAAAAATGCAATGCTCTTTTAAATCAAAGGTTTATTTAGATCGATCGGAAGACAAGTATCGCAAAATCAAGGGTATCGTTAAATCGAGGGTTTACTGTATATAGAAAGACACTAAAAAACTTGCTGATATATCAGCGCAATTTTAATCTTATAAACAAATTTACAAAGGTAAGTAACCATATAAAAGCTTTTATTCACAGGTGCTCCAATTCATAGATGTCATCGTGATGAGCTCTAAAGACGATCCGAATCTGCTTGCGCAAGTGTTAACCCTAATAAACGCTTTCTCCACAAGCAAGGTTGATACAGACACTTTGACATCATTTTCCCACTCGCTACGACAAAATCTATTAAACAAGGTGCAAAATTTCTATTGGTAGTAAAAAAATGGGTTTCACAAATATTTTACAATTCAGTTACCTGCTTCATGCAAATTGATTGAAAAATTGGTGGATTCATCCCATAATTATCAGTTCTGCTCTGCGATCGCAAAAGATGAAAGACTGCCCAATGCGACTGTCATCAAAATTGTAAGATTTGTTTGATTTTTAAAAACATTTCACCTGTGACTTCTTTAGCTGCAAAAACACCCAGGAGTTGTTGCTCAAGGTAAAACTTTACCTTGCAAGTCGAAAAATATTAATAATTTTTAAAAGAGGACCTGCCAGTAATTGTTGCAAAACGAGTGGGACATGAAAACACAAGTCGTTCGGAAATGACGGATCTGCTGCAAATTCTTTGCAAATGTTTGTCTTCTGAAGAAAGCAAGGACTGTCTTAGCAAATATGTACAGGTAATATTACATAAATGGAACTCATTTAAAAACATTGCAAGAGAAAAGAGACATCCAAAAATAAATATTTAATGGATAAGGCCAAATATCTACTATAAATGTTAACTTTGCTTTTAAAAGGCTGTACAACACATAAATAGTCGGCGTGTATCCGAAAAAAGCGATTTGCATTCAGGCATGTGCATGGGCCGCACACACTTCACATAGTTAACGAAATCTTTATAGTTAATGTATTTTTATAGTCAACAAATCTTATATAGTTAACGAAATCTTCATAGTTAGTGTATTTTTTATAGTCAACAAATCTTATATAGTTAACGAATAGTTAATTCATAGTTAATGTCATACTTGGACACGCAAAAAAAAGAGCGGCAGCGGCGGCGAGCGGCGGGCTGCCACAAAAACAGCGGCAGCGGCGAAAAAAGCGGCGGCGGCGGCGGCGGCGGCGGCGGCGGCGGCGGCGACGGAAGGGCCAAAAAACCGCGGCGGCGGCAGCGGCAGCGGCGGGAAAAAAATAACAGCGGCTGCGGCAGCGGCGGGTCAAAAATGAGCGGCGACGCTAGCGGCGTGTGAAAAAATCTCATTTGCTATTTTATTTAAAAAATTTGAGTCTTTTATTATGAAAATTATTTAATTCAAACTAATAGAAAATTTTTTTAAACAATTAACTTGGGAATTTAATCAAAAATTATTTGAAGGTTCAAACAAGTGGCGAAAGAAGCTACGGCAACTAAAAGAAAAGCGGCGGAGGCAGCGGCGGAGATTAAAAGTTTGCGGCGGCGGCAGCGGCGGCTGAAAAAGCAGCGGCGAGCGGCGCCGCTCGCCGCTCGCCGCCCGCCGCTCGCCACCAGCGGCGCCGCCCGTCCAAGTATGGTTAATGTATTTTTTATAGTCAACAAATCTTATACAGTTAACGAAACTTTAATAGTCGACTAATTTTACATAGTTAACAATTTACATAGTCAACGTACTTTACATAGTTAACAATTTACATAGTCAACGTACTTTACATAGTTAATAATTTACATAGTCAACGTACTTTACATAGTTAATAATTTACATAGTCAACGTACTTTACATAGTTAACAATTTACATAGTCAACGTACTTTACATAGTTAACAAATCATACATAATCAACCAACTTTTCGGGCTTTTCCGTGCCGGCCCCGCACGTGACTTTTTTGGACCAGATTGGCCCGTCAAGGATTTTTAAAATTTCGTCCCGGGCCTCCCGTGCACATGCCTGACTACATTTGCTGGTTTCGGTCCATCTTATTTCACCTTCATTATCCCTGCCTTAAAATATAGTCTAATAATTGATGGTTTTCGAAGTATTAATGATAATTTTTTTTATTTCAGACAAATGATCTGCGAGTTTGTAAAGCTTTGATGCACATTCCTGCGACGTCTACCACTTCATTGCTCAATCAAGACGAAAATTTAGAAATGTCTTTTAAAGTATATAAAGACCTGGTCGATGTGGATGAAGAAATCTCCGAAGAAGATCAAAAAGCATTTATTTCATGGACTTTAAGCCATTTGGAACAAGAAACTCTATGTTCTATGCTGATGATGATTGCTGAAGAAAACAAGATCAAAACATTTGCTGTACTCTTGCTTGAAAATTTCTTTTTAGCTGGAAGGGTAATCTTTCTTCTAACAAAAAAAAATCAATTTGACATTTTTTAGATTTCTAAAGCAATTGAGAAAAAAATTTCTCTCAAGCTTTTTCAAAAATTGCTAAATACCTCTGAGAACTGCTCAGAAAGCGCTATTTTAAGCCTGTTGTCTAAGCTAGAAGTAGATTTGTCACTGGCCAAATTGCAGTTTCAAGAATATTTGTGCTGCCCTGATGTGGATTTCTCAAGGTTCTTGATTAATTTTATGGCTGGAGTACACAATGTGTGTGTCGCCCAAAAACGTCCAAAATCATCTTAATCGTGCTTCTTTTCATCTTTACCGGAGAGAAAAAACGTTTTTAGGATTGGGAAAGCACTTTTTTCCGAGAAAAAAAATTTCACGAAAAAATTTTTGCCTTGGTCCCCCAAGGCAAAAATATATAAAAAATGACCCATCAAGCCCCCTACGCCATCCAGAAATTGGTAAAATCTAGAGCCGAACTGGCTTTTTCGAAAAACCGTTTGCAGATTCGGATTTTCCATGAAATTCTGCACCAGAACCAGCCGGTCTTACAGTCAGGCCTTGGCGTGTTAAAAGAAAAAATAATCACTTTTAAAGAATTTTCAATAAAACATATTCTAAAAACGCGCCTACTCAAAATTTTTCAATGTAAAAATGCATTGACCCAAATTGAAGTTGTTCGAATGAGTCAGGGAACACGATGAACCGGGAGGAAATTTTCGCAAAAAAATCACGGTAACAAGGTTTCTTATTGACTTTGCAAAATTATAGAAAATGTCTTTAAAGTTTTTTAAAGTAACCCAAAAATTTAAAAATTACACGATCGCTATTAAGAAGTGCGTCCATCGTCACCTCGTGATTTCTAGCCTAGCAACAAATTTTTTGTACTATAAAGCAGACTACGGCAATAAGCATTGAACATAGAATAAATGTTTCAAATTATGTAAGATCACTCTAAAAGAAGAGCGGTTCTAAAAACGATTCCTCAGCTGGCTCTGCCATTCCAACACTTCTACACGAAAAGCTGTCCGAAAATATTATCAAAAACCTCATAATTAGAATAAAGGTGATGCTTGTAGCGGAATAGGGGTAGAGATTCAATTATATCAACTTTTAAAGTGATAATGCGATGGGTTACGAAAAAAGAAACACATCCCTGTGCAAAAGTGTTTCTAGCTAGTGGCGTAATTTAGTCACACTCATAGGGGTAATTGAGCTCCCCCTTTTACCTATATGATGATATCTACCTTTCAATAAATCAACTTCATCACTAAATTCATGTTTTTTCTACGTTATTTAATTTAGTAGTAAATCTTTTAAAGTTAATGAAGTCACGGGTGGAAGAAAAGTTCGGAACGGATTTTTAGAGCACTTTTTTAGTATTTTTACTATCGTATGTTAAAAAGCTAACTAACATTCGAAAGCCCTGATTCTCCGCTATCAAATGACATATCACAAGTCCTTTTCTCGCAACAAAATGACCACAATTTGCATCAATACATAAAAGAAGACGTTTTGGAAAGTTGTCCATAGCATTTTGAATCATCTCTTGTGGAATTGCATCCCATTCTTTTACCAGTGAAGCCTTGAGAGCAGCAATTGTTTTGTGGGGCTTGGAACACGCTTTCGACTGCAGGTATGGCCAGACGAAATAGTACATCACCGCCAGAGCGGGTGAGTTGGGCGGCCAGTTGCCTTTGACCGCTGCTTTGTCGCCCCAATGGGAATCAACCTTGATGAAATTTGGAAAGTGTTTCTCAATCCAGTTCTGATCAGCATCGGCCATTATTCAGCCATATTGATATCTTTTTTGGACGAATGATATACTATTCGAAAGAGGAGAAACAGAGCTACATAATCGTATCAAAACCGTATAGATATGATTCCACAAATGATAAGATAAGTAGCGTTGAAAAATCCCTTACGAACTTTTCTTCCTCTTGTTAATTTGTATACAGACATACAATATATGAATTTTAGGGTCAGCAATATCCCAATCTTCAGCTTTGCAAATACTTCAATAAGCTCTTTTCTGCCCTCAACTAATGAATTTGTGAATTTGGCAGATAAATTGGACAAAAAGGTTTTTAAAATTTGTGGGTGTTTACGGCATTCAGAACTGTGGAAGATTCGCGAGTGTTTATAAACGGTAGTTAACACTTTCATATGGGTTTCATACTGTTAATTTATCTGCATAGCCAACACACCGCTGTTGGATATATCCTGTTATATTTATTATGCTTTACATGAAGCGTAATTCTTGAAGCTGAAACCGCAGCATTTTGCTGTAAATTGATGGTATATTATACGGTCGCCAAAATATGCCGACTCAATCCTTACTATAGAGGAGTTTCACATAAAGCGGAGACTTTTTCTCCAAACGCGGGCATTTTTCCGTTTCAACCTTTACAAAAACATGTAGCTATGGAGTAAATTTTTTTGTAACTTATAAATTAATGTCTGCTGAACATTTTTGTTTTTAAAATATTTTTTTCATCCCTCTTTTTAACAGGAAATAAAATTAATCTTCAAAAAACTAGCATCTTCTACCGCTGAGGTTGCCGGCGACCACAGGCTAATTTTTAATGCTCATTTAACTGTTAATTATACATAGAAGTATGTTCTAAGATAATTTTTTATTCCACAAAAATTTTAATTTGATAATGCTAAAATCAAGCGCAGATTTGATATTTCAAATCAAATATTGCAGGATTGCAGCAAATTTATTCCTCTACCAGATACATTTGACATAATTTTTTTTTATCAAATATTCACTAAGATACAGCTTTTTGAAATAAAGTTTTTGAAACCAAAAAGTGGCTAAATTTTGATATTTTTGGTCATTTTTCGGCATGCTTTGACAATGCCAAAAAGTTGTATCTTGATGGATATTTGATAAAACAAATTATGTCAATTGTATCTGGTAGAGGAATAAATTTACTACAATCCTGCAATACTTGATTTGAAAGATCAAATATGCGCTTTAATTAAGCCTCATCTAATTTTAAAAAAAAATGAAATAGAAAAATAACCATTCACAAAATGGCTAAATTTTTAGAAAAGTTCGATCTCATTGGGTAACCATTAATACCATCAGAAAGAGCGTTAAAAATGCTACGAAAAAGTTATATACATCAATATATAATGAACAGTAAAATCAGCATGAAACTGGCACTAATTAGTCTGGGGTCGCCGGCGACCTCACCCGTAGTCCTAGGGTTGAAATCAAAATTTGTGCTGGAAAATTATAATTTTGTAACCCATCAAACAATATCGATCCAGTTCTTCTAACAAATTTTAAATAGTGAAACCCATCGGTTAGTACACTTTTAAAAAGAAGAAAACAGTATGAACGCCTTCAAACCCGCAGGAAAAGTTAACTAACGTCTATGAACACGCGCGAATTTATGGATCAACCCAATATTCCAGTTTATGACTAGAATGCTGACTAGTGAAGGCACCTTCTTGCTCTCCTACTTCGCCCAATGCTCAGAAAACTTCAGTGGTGAACAAAGACTGTCTGCTGAAGATGCATTTACATACGCAACTGCTAAAATAGCTTTGTTTACGGATAGAGTTATCAACCTACTGTCGCAAAAAGAGGAAAATTTGAGAGCTGCTGAGTGCTACGTCTGGTTAACTTCAGTATTTGTGTCTTTTCTTCAACGCACTGCTGGTACACAACAAAAGGATATTCTCTGCCTTTATTCATTTATCAACCGCCAGGTAAATTTTGAATTGGTAATAACAAAACTTATAAAAATATTTTACGGTTGCACGTTTTTGCTCGAAAATTCGGCTTCTAGCCATAGTAATTACATTGTCTCTGGACCCAGCTCAGTTTGTAGTAGTGAAAACTTTTCGCAAATCTAGTGATAATGAGGTGGATCTGGTGGAAGTGAGTAGATCCAGAGAAAAGTCTTTGAGTAGACAGAGATTGAATTTTTTTCGAGCAGACAGAGATTGAGTGAGTTAATCCTGGAACCGTCTTCCTGCTTTGAACAAAGTTTTTTCTAACGTCAAAGTACCCCTATTTATAGCCTAAGATTTCAGAGTTCAGGTCATTTTTGATTGACAATTTAAAGATTTCTAGAAGGTTAAATAATATAAGAACATGGGCTGTTATTAAAGGTTGTACGGCAGCTAGGTCTGGTTAATCGAAAACTTTGCCATCAGATCAGACGTTTGTTTCGCTGTACTGAAAGACTTTGGTTACTTCAGATGTTTAAATATCGAGTTTTTTTTTCAGATTGACTTCAGCTGCATTTTCAACCTTTTTTCATCAACACACAAAGTCACCACACACATTCCCGTCTCCATCGCCTTTGCTTTAGCGAAGTCTTTAAACAGCTTACAAAAATCAGAATTGCTGAAGCAGTTTCATGCTCATGAGAACTCTCTTTTTTCGACTTCACTATCAGCTTCCTCCTTCAGCCTTAACCTATGCTCAATAGAAGAGTCTAGTTCAGCCATGTTGGAGCTGGGGCTACATGATGGAAATCATGATTTGCAGCCCATCAATCAAGATTTCGATCAGCACACTATAGCCTTGTGGATCTACGAGTTTGAAAGAGCTCTGACGTGCAAAGATATGGAATTGGCACTGCTAACTTTGAAAATGTTCTTGGAGAGAAAGGGAGCAGCAGATGAATGGCTGTTTATGTATCAGGAGTAAGCATTTGCAAAGAAAATTCAGTGGTCATTTTAAATAGTCAAACTTTTTTTGATGACTTGCTGTGCCGCAAGAATACTTATGTCGTAATAACTCTCTGCTCACCGTAGATTTACTTTTTAATGTAATTTAAATTTTCATCTATCTGATCAAACTGACGGAACACACATTTACGGCAAAAATAGTAATCTAACGGCAAGAAAAAAGAATTTATTGCGTCAAAAAACTTTTTCCTGTCAGCAAAAAAAATTCAGCTTTGTTGGGTATGGACATCGGTCGGGATCAATGGCGCGCCCAGATAATTAATATAGACAGAGAGAGAAAAAAATGACTTGATAGGTTTCACAAGTAATTCTTATTTAAATGTCATTGTGGAACTCATAATGTAAATTTTTTTTATTATAATTTTACGGCGCTTAAATTCCGGTGGTATCGTTGATGCATCAGTGAAAGGATACATAAATTTATTAAAATAACAAATTTTTTCAATTTTTTATACATCTTATATAGTATTTGGCATGTGTGGGTGGGTGGGTGGTTAACGCTTTTTTACTTCGAAGGCCAGAACGGGTCGTAGATAGCGAAATCACTTTAGTCGCTAATACCATCGTGTTCCCCAGAATGTCAGCTTTCGTTTTAAAAAAAGAACAGGCGAAAAAAATGAGTTCTAATAGGGGATATAACTATTTTTATGAATGAAGTCATAGCCCCTCATTGAAATTTCGAAATACTATAGAGGCGCCGATAGGCGCCTGTGCTCCCTTGTAACATATGTTTTTTCACTAAGGATTGAAAAAATTATCCAAAGATACAAAATTTTAAACATTTTTATCTCAGAAAACCTCTGAAGAATGCCTTGTCATGCGTGCTTCTCAAGCTGGCTTGCAAAGTAGTGCCTTTCCTGGCAGAGATCGATAGTTCCATTCGAGACTTTGTCAATTGTGGATTTATAACAGCCCTGCAGGTTAGGTTTCAAACTTACATGAAAACACTTGAATGTTCGTTATTGCAGTAATTCTGTTAAGTTTAGTGCATAATCAATAAGTGATTCTTTAGTAGGCCTTACAAAAAATGATTTTTATTCAAAGCCATGGCTACAAAAGTCCTTATTTATAAGTTTTGTCCTTATTTTGGAACCTTAAACTTTATTATTTTTTTAAACTCACGTCAAAATCTTATATTTTTGCAGCAAACGAGCAATGCGCACTAAATAAAGCATAATATATTTGCTTAAATGGCGTAAAATGTCCTTATTCTAAAAATTTTGGGTTCAGAGCTCTGTACAAAACAGAAAATATAAAATGGTCGCGATTAAATAACTGTCACTGTATGGTGTGTGCACCAGGGCCGTACCGGAGATAAAAAATATCGGATTGGATATGAAAAGGTGCCGGATATCGGTTATCGAATATCGGATAATTTTTTAAAAAATTATCCGAAAATTTCAAAACTTTTTACAAAAATTAAAAAAAAATTATCCGAAAATTCGCCATTTTCCCGGATATCGGATACCTCGATGATCACTACGCAAATCGGATGTCAAAAAGTGCCGGATATCGGATGTCGAATATCCGGTGCGGCTCTGGTGTCCACAATAGATATATACAGGGTGAGTCAAGATTTTCTAACACTTTTAAACGGTCATAATTTTTTGTCCTCGCACGATTTCGAAATTCTGTAAACGCAGATCGACTCAGTTTTTTATGACAATTTTTTTGGTATATAATGTGAAAAACACGATTTTCGTTTGGTCCCCCTGTTGCCTTATCCATCCAAAGGCCACCTACAGACCAGGAGCCAAACAACAGGGGGGACCAAGCGAAAATCGTGGTTTTTACCTTATATACCAAAAAAATTGTCATAAAAACTGAGTCGATCTGCGTGTACAGAATTTCGAAATCGTGCGCGGACAAAAAATTATGACCGTCCAAAAGTGTTAGAAAATCTTGGGCACTGTTGACCTATCCGGGGCCATTTTTCCCTTTGGTCCCCCCTTTGGTTTTTTTTGAAAATTTTGATGTGAAATATTTCCAAAATGTCTCCAGGGTTAGGCCTAGGCTCAATTTGTGTTCACAATGTTCACAAATTTCACATCAAAATTTTCAAAAAAAACCAAAGGGGGGACCAAAGGGAAAAATGGCCCGGATAGGTCAATAGGGCCAAATCTTGACTCACCCTGTAGTTGTGATTGCTAGTTGTGACCATTATACATGTAGTTTTTGGTTTAGCAATAAGAATTTCGTTAAATCGACGCTGTGAGCAATACTAAAAATAAACATCACAATATCATTTTGCAGAGCTGCACGGATTCCTTCTGTAACCCATCTACTGAAAACACCTTACTGTCCACATTCTCAATTCTGTGCTTAAAGTTGCATCAGGTCTACGACAACTGCATCCAACTGAACATGGACAATCACGCCTACTCTGACATCAAACAGGTTTTTTCGACCCCAAAATTGTAGCCCCTAAAGCATCATACTTGTTGATGACAATGGGAATTGGCAAATTGAAACGTGCGCGGCACACTTTTTAGTCTGAAATTAATTTTTCGATCATCTACTATATATTTACATTAACGATCAAAAACAACATAGCAGTCGGGGGAACCGAATTACTACAAACATTACGGTTGGTATGGGTAGTGTTAAAACGACTTGCCGACTAGTTGCTCTGTTTCACAGCACTTTTTCAACAAGCTGTAAAATCTTAGATTTGGGCATTTCAGAAATTTTTTTTGTATTGTTCTGCAGATTTTGCCGTTCTGTGTAAAATAGTTGAAATTTTTGTTATGAAATTCGAAAAATTAAGATTTTACGGCCTGTTGAAAAGAGCTGTCAAACCCAGCAACTAGTCGGCAAGTCGTTTTAATAGTAGCCTTGCCAACCACATAATGAACAGAAGAGTCCTAATTGCGCCACACATGAAGGAAATTTCTACTCATAAATATTTTTAAATATTTTTTATAGGAATGGAGAGAATTTTTTGGTCCATCTTCGGCTAATTTCATTGTTGGTTGGTTTGTGGATTTGTATAAAGGTTCTTTTCGCACCTTTTTGTGAAAATAATGATACTTAACTAATTTATAGATGGAGCATATCAGCATCACTCCCAGTTTGTTTGCTTGCTCTGCCGGGCAATCCACTATATTGACGAGCACATGATACTAAAAGTGGAATTGTCAGAGCGGGAAGATGGTCGACAGTCAACAATATATTTTAATGGGTATTTTTTAAGATTAAGAGAAAACACAAAAAAGTATTATAGCTATATGGGTCCTGACATCCAAAACACAAAATAGTCCAATTTTTGACAGCCGGACAATTGTCCATCACCCAACCCTTGTGAAAAATTCAATGACCATCGCCGTTGATCACGACGGAAATTGCTAGAATTTCAATTGGCGGAGGGAACTACTCGATCGTCTAACACTATACTCTTTGGAGTTGTTAAAAAAATCCAAATCATACGAAAGAGCATGGTGTTAGGCAAAAGAGTACGGTCCTATTTTCAGCAAATTTAATTTTTTTTTCTGCAGTATAAAATTTATTTCCAAAAGTTTAGCTATCCTTCCAATCTAAGTGCCTTGCTCTCACGAGCCTTGCCTCTATTTTTCGATGACCGACCGCATATTCAGCTGGCTTCCGCCAAGATTTTTAAGAGGTATTTGTATCTTTTTCTAAACATTTGCAACACGTCTAAATTCACAGTGCTTTGCTGGAAATGTTTCTGGTTGAAAATTCCACTGGTGTAAACCCCAAAGGATATGGCGAGGCTGAGGATCAAACCCTGGAGCCTCAAAAGAATAAACAGTTGCCCAAGTTCTTCGCAGATTTGTTGGCTCAACAAGTAGATTTGGGCGAGCAGGAGCAACAAGAGGATGGTCAAGTTCAAGCCTGTTCTTCCTCCAAACAAGGTTCAATATTGTAGCTTTAGAAGTGGATGCCAACAAAAAATTTTAGATCAGCAACCCATTAGTCCAACTATTGATCCTTTGCTCCTGGGTTGGGATATAATAGTGCGATTTCTGGCAGAGCTCGACGTGCTTTCTAGAGTCAACTATTGTGATGCCTTGGATCACAAACTGGTGGCTAAGGCCATGCAAACTCTGTTCTCTATGCTTCCTGACCCTCCTGGTACTTCACTCGTAGTGCGCAAAACAGATAAACTTTTATTTGCCGTATGAAATTTCACCTGTTGCATGGCGGTCGGCCAAAAATTTTTTTAATTGTTATTAAATAAAATTGACAGATGAGTTTCACTATCAAAAATTTATTACCAAAAATTGAAACCTATCAAATATTTTAAGTTTTGTAATGAAAATTTTGATATTTTTGCCCGCCGTTTAATGATTTTGTTTAAAAATAAATTTAAGAATAAGATTTTTTATGACCGACAAAATTTTATCTGTCAGACTAAAACTTATCTCATAGGTAAATTGATTGGTTTAGATAAATTTATCTGCTTTGCGCACCACACCTTCACTCATTTTTAGCTGTCCCTTAAGAATAATAAATAAATGAGTGGTTTTTTAGCCGGAAATAGTCAACAAGCAGATGATCTATTCAAGGAGCCAATGAATTATGCGAATTCTACAGGTTTTATAAGGCGTTTATTCGATTGGTTGAATATATTTTTTTGTTAAAGCTTTTAATCCGGCCCATTTTGTGTGCCATCTCTACTACAAATCATTAATTGTGATGCCAGCTTTGGTCAGACAATGGTATGTTTCAGCCAATTTATAAATAACCAACTTTTAAATTTTTTACTTTTTCGCATTTTTTATTTTATTTACCTTTATAAAAAATTACAATTTTTTTTGATTTTATTGATTTAGGTACAATTCACTGAGCAAAAATAATGCTAGTAGTGTCAACAAGTTAGATTTAATCTAGACAATTAGTTTGGATTAACCACATGCTCTAAATTGTAGATATACACGCAAATATGTCAGTCATTTGGTGCTCAGAAGAGAGATCCAAAATGTGGCCAACACTAAAAGAGGGCGTCTGGAAGTCAAGGTATGCTTTTGGATGAATTGCTTGAGTCACCTTAAATTCCAGCGTATACCCTAAAAGCTCTATTAATCTGAGGTATGCGGAAATGCGGGGAAAAATTTTGGAATTTTCGGATTCTAACCGCGGCGAAATGCCAAAAGTCCGGAATTTTTGCCGCGGTTAAAATACCGAGTTCCGCATTTTCGCCGCGGTTAAAATGCGGAAATTTCAGAAATGACCGGTAAACGTTTTCAGAAATGACCAGTACACATTGATAGCTCACAAAAATCTAAAATTGTGGGTTACAATCTCGTGCAAAAAGAAATAAAAAATTACAAAAAGGTCTAAATGAAAATTGTAACAAAAAAATTTGTTTATAAAATTTAGACTTTTGACATTGCCCTCCAGTTACGCTCTTACTATATTAGTCATTTTGGTGAAAATACAAACCAAGAATGCTCAGGTTGACACATAACTCTCCTAAAATATCATATAAATGAAATATTAAATAAATAAAGAGTAACGATAAGAACAAATAAAATGGTTAATTTAACTACATAACGGGTCCTTAAAGGAGCTTGGCCTCAGCCGAAATCTAAATTGGCGATGGACATTTTGCTGGGATTGGCTAGGGTAGTATCAAAACGACTTGCCGACTAGTTGCTGGGTTTGAGAGCACTTTTTCAACATTCTGTAAAAATTTCATTTTCGGCGGACTTTGGAGAACTTTTTTTTTTCGATCTGTTTTGTAGATTTTGCCGTTCTGCTTATAAAAGTTCAAAAAAAAATTCTGAAATGCTAAAAACGGAGATTTTACAACCCATTGAAAAAGTGCTGTGAAACCCAGCAATTAGTCGGCAAGTCGTTTTAGCACTACCCAGACAACCCCACACTTGCCCTCGAAAATTTTATATACTTGAAAGCCATCAAAGTGTCAAAACGCACAGATTTCATTCTTGCAAGACTCGCCAGACGAAACAAGTGGGACAGTTGCCGTCCATTTAAATTTTTTAAAATACCGCTGGCGCAAAACCGTGTCCTTGACATTAAAAAAGAACAGTTTTTTTTATCGAAACTGCCTCAAATAATTTAAAAACAAAATTGCCTTCTATAAAATATTTGCTAACATTTAATTTTGAAATTTGTAGGTGATGGCCAAAGTAAATGAAGTGGCTGCTTGTTATCGTATGGAAGACACGCAGATCCGGTTAAACATAGCCCTACCTGTCGACTGCCCTCTCTCTCTGGCCACTATAGACGCTGAGAGGTCGATTGTCAGCAAAGAGTTGCACCGAAAATGGCTTCTGCAATTGGAAATGTTCTTGGGCCATCAGGTATAAATAAATTGTTAGTGAATTTAAGGCATGCAAATTTATTTTCAGAATGGATCTATGCTAGAAGGTATTCTTCAATGGAAAAGAAATATTGACAAGCATTTGGAGGGCATTGGTACGCTTTCGTGATTCATCAAATTTAATTCTACATCCTTTGACTTTTTAGAAGACTGCACCATTTGCATGTATGTTTTTGTTTGAGGAAAAAAATTCTAAATGAGTGAAATACACATTCTTCTCGTACACAGTCAAACCTCGATATAGTGACACCCTTTGGGACCGCACTTAGGGTGTCACTATTGGAGTGTGACTATAGTCATTTTCTTTTTACCAAAACCAAACTAACTGACTAAAAGGTGTCATTATATCAAGGTGTCATTATATCAAGGTGTCACTATGTCGAGGTTTGACTGCAAGAAGATACAATCAAATAACCGAAACAACTCCAAACTGTCCGATGTTATACAATTAACCCTAGAAGGTTCCATGGTAAGATCACTTTTTTAAAAGAATTTTTTCTCCTATCTTGCTCAGCGTAAAATTCTGAACAAAACGCTCGCATTAGTACAAACCGCCTTTTAAGTGTTAGAAGTAACTTTGGAAAAATCTGTTTTAACACGAGAAATACCGCCTGTTACATTGGTTTATTTAGATGCAGAATTTCACCTTGATCGTTTTTGAAAATATGAGTATGGGTGTTTGGATGTGATGAAGTGATCCAATAACCGGTTTGAAATGGACGACCATTTCAGGGAAAGTGGAAAATTTCCCGAGAGCTAGACACCACTTATATTCAGACCACATCTATGAATGTAATATGTCAAAATGACCGTGAGAATATGCTATTTTGATAGAGTGTACGTAAGCGACAAACAAGCTGCAAAAAGCTAGATGAACATCGTCCAACACACAAATCCACCATTTCCCCATTAGTCAAATTTACGCTCAAAGCTGCTCCAAGATAGGCGAAAAATCAGCAGGTCGATGGTCTTACCTCTTCTCCTGTAATTTCAAAGTGACTTTTGTTAAATTTTTGTGCTGATTTTTTGCCTATCTTGTAGCCCTTGAATTTTTCTAGAAGTATTGACCAAGCATTGTACAGTTATATACAGCTATGACGTGCTTTGGAACAGCTTTGAGTGTAAATTTGACTAGTGGGGAAATGGTGGATTTGTGCGTTGGACGATGTTCATCTAGCTTTTTGCAGCCTGTTTGTCGCTTACGTACACTCTATCAAAATAGCATATTCTCACGGTCATTTTGACATATTACATTCATAGATGTTGTCTGAATATAAGTGGTGTCTAGCTCTCTGGAAATTTTCCACTTTCCCTGAAATGGTCGTTCATTTCAAACCGGTTATTGGGTCACTTCATCACATCCAAACACCCATACTCATGTTTTTAAAAAACGATCTACGTGAAATTCTGCATCTAAATAAATCAATGTAACAGGCGGTATTTCTTGTGTTAATTACAGTGAATAAGTTCATTGTGCAGGGTGTCCTATAAAAACACAGACATTTTTTAAGTCAGTTTGAATTAGTACCTTTTCTTTTAACGAATTATATCCACCTATCCGTTAAGCGTGTGCATTTGCTCTCTCTATTGTTACAGTATAAATAAGCTGGAGAAGCAGCAATCGACATCAATATTTTTAGAACTAGGATTAAAGGCTAATTTTAAAAAAGGGTAGTCATTGAACAATCTTGTTTTCGTATTTTTTCTCACTTTTTTCAATCTTCCGAGTTTCAAAAGTGCTTTGTCAAGTAAATTTCATATTGATTATCATTGTAGCCAAAACTTTGTTGAAAATGTAGGCTGAAACACCAAAAAGTTTTTTTCAAGATTTTGCCGGTGCGCGTAAGCCCTGGCCAATTTTTTTACAAATCTCCGTGGTTTTTATTGGACAACTTATAGTTAACATAATCAGGCATGTGACTGGACCAGCCCAGGCTGTAATTTCCAAACTCCCTTAAGAGCACGACCGCAAAATTCACAAGCCCCTGAAAATTTATTGACTATCTGAAATTGGCTGACTATATAAGATCAGCTGACTATTAATATTTTGTTGACAGTGAAAATTCGGTTAACTATTTCAAATATGTTGACTGTGTGAAATTCGGTTAACTATTTCAAATACGTTGACTATGTGAAATTCGGTTAACTATTTCAAATATGTTGACTGTGTGAAATTCGGTTAACTATTTTAAATATGTTGACTGTGTGAAATTCGGTTAACTATTTCAAATATGTTGACTGTGTGAAATTCGGTTAACTATTTCAAATAAGTTGACTATGTAAGATTGGTTGACTATGTAATATGATACGAAATCTGAGCCTGCCCAAGCCGAAATGTTTTTGTACCTTTCAGGGCAGAGCTGGAAAAAAGTTTGCACGGGACGTCAAAACTACGGCGCGTTCACATGATTTTAAAAGACTAAGCCAATTTTGATTGGAAAAAATCAAAAGCTGCCAACAGTAAAATATTTTGGAACAATAAAAAATGTAAATATTGAATAAAATTTATTCGCTTTCAGGATGACGGTTTCATCCACCAACTACCAGCTTCCCAAAATAAGATGCAGGCAAGACTTCGACTTTTCATAATTCTGAAACATTAGTTTACTTTTCAGACAATGCAAAAACAAATTCCATGGCGATTGCTTGGTCAGTTGATTTCATATCACAGTTATCTTATACAACTATTAGTTTTTATTTTTTTTCATTTCAGTACAAATGGTTTCAAACAAGCTCCAATTCTTCATGCCCTCTCTGCAGATCATCTTTTGTTTAATTTTAAACATGTTCGGTATTCATCATCTAATTTTCTTTGATGTTCTGTGATATTTTTTAAGTGTTAAATAAAGTTTTCATGATAACAGCTTTTGTAGATCAAAGGTAAATATGTGTTAATCCTAAGTTTCAACTTGCAAAGTTAGGATCCAAAGTAGGAGTGTAGGGTAGTGAAGAGTGAAGTTTACGGACAGAGCTGTAAAAAATAAGTTCGTTCTTCCCTACAAAAGAACGACATTTTCCTCTTTGATGAATTCCCACTTGTATTCGCCATAATAGCTGTCCTTAAAATAAATTTACAGTCAAATATTTAACCACAACGTTAGAACCAATTTTTAACAAAGGACAAAATTGTGAAAGGCGGCATATCCAACTTCTGACTGGCGTAAAATTTCTTTCGACTTGACTTCAAGGCTTTCATCCAGGTTAAGTGAAAAGATGCCATAGAGTTTCCATAAGTATTCAGCTTCCTGACGAATAACGGATATCACGATAGCAGAGAATTTTGATAAGACGCCTGAAAAATTAAAACCAAAATGAAACAGTGCATTTTGGACATTGTTTGGCATACTTAAGCAAATTTGACTTGTCTTCCAGCACTGAAGGGAGCATTATTTTTGAGTTCTGGTCTATAAAAAATCGAGTTTTGGGCATTTTGAAATCTCGACCATATGACTGTTTTACCCTGTTTTTCAACATGGGACTTGGCAAAAAGTACATCTAAATGCATTTTTGATCGAAAGTCTTGCTTGGAATGGTTGCTTGGGGTTGAGATGCGCACACCCACATACCTTAGACGCAAATCACTCGAAAGTGACTCTGGATGCATGAAAAAGCACGCATACCAGAGTTTATTTATGCGGTAGGCCCCAGTATTCAAAAGTATGTTCAAACAAGCATAGCTTCCCAAACAGCATAAGTACCAAAGTCAATTAAGTCAATAAATATTCTTTTTTTCTTTATTTACAACAAATTTCAGAGGGAAATGACGCCGAGAAAAGCCGTAAACACATTGGTCTTAACAATGACAACTGAAACTTTCACCTACTTTAAAGTGAAAGAAGTTGAACATAGTTTTGAATACTGGGGCCTACCGCATAAAGAAACTCTGGTATGCATGCTTTTTCATGCATCCAGACTCACTTTCGAGTGATTTGCGTCTAAGGTATGTGGGTGTGCGCATCTAAGAATTGGATCCGAGAAAGGAAAAAAAAGGCGAGTCGTCTTTGCACATATCCAAGGAACGTTTCAGCCGGTTCGAAGACACGCAAGAGGAGGAGAAGACACTACAGATCGATCTTCCAGATCTTCCAGATGTTATGCATTATTTCGGCTGAAAAAAATGATATAAAACAGAAAACCTGCTCATGAATAACGGAAAAACGATGAGACAAAATGAATTTACAATTTTTTAATTTCAGCTTTTTTGAAAAACTGCTAACACAATCTCGGGATTATTTCGGGATTTTATACATTGGGTCGGCGGGATTCGGGATTCTGAACTTTTTTCCGGCGGGATTCGGGATCGGGATTTGGAAAATTTTCGGGATTCCCAAACCGGGATTCCCGTGAGATTTCCGTCCCGTGCGAAAGCCTATAAAAACCTGTCAAAAATTTTCAACACGCATTAAATTTAGAAAAAACTAGCCTCGTATCGACCCCCGCAAATGAACTCTTTTTATTAGCCTTTTTGCCAGTACCTTTTCTCAGTTTCGTGAAAAACTGCTAACACAATCTTGTTCAGCGTGAAATTCTGCACAAGTAAGCACCAAAGTTACAAACAGTAATGCGAGGGTCAATGGACAGCGTCGCGCGGCAAATTCCTTCAAAAATGTACAAAAATGAAATGTTTTTGGGGTTGTTGGGGGTAGTATTGAAACGACTTGCCGAATAGTTGAGTTTTTGAGCACTTTTTCAACAGGTTGTAAAATTCTTATTTTTAGCGTTTCAGACATTCTTTTTGAACAGTTTTGTAGATTTTGTCTGTTCTATGCAAACAGTTTAAAAAGAATGTCTAAAACGCTAAAATGAAGATTTTACAACCTCTTGAAAAAGTACTCTCAAAACCATTTTAAATTTTAAACGATATGTTCTATTTCATACAAATCTCAGTTGGCAGCGACAGTTGTGGAGCAGTGAATGTCGGATAACTTGTCCGATCTGACATTCTCAAGCAGCGTTGGGCTCGACTAGTGATTATTTCTAAATTTTGAACAAATCTATTTTCTAAACAATAAATGCAAACAAAAAATAATTCGAAAACATTATTGACAAAATGTGTGTGGTCCCGCGCTCATTCAAACCTTTGAAATTGCCATGATGAGGAAGGGACGGTGTTCTTTAAGTATTTCAATCATAATAATTTAATGATTTTACAATAATCAATAAATAAATATCCATCAAGAAAATAACATCAATCGGTCCAAAAATCGGTTAGTTCTTTTTGTGTTTGATTCTTGGCTCGGTACTTGTAGATGGCTTCATCCAATATATCGCTGCATTTGAGGATGGCTGGAATGGCGAAGTTTTTCTTTGCAAATCGGTGGACAATATCCATGGCTCTGTCGGCTTCGAGACTTGTGATGACTGGCCTCCGGGTCCTCTTCTTCTTCGAAGTCCAAAAGTTTACTTTCGGTCACTTGGATTCCTTCATCTATAGAACATTCTACTAGAATTTCCTCTAAAGTGAAAGCGCCGTCTGAACTAAATCATAAGAAATGAAACCAATGATAAAAATTAACCTATGATCACTTCGTCGTCCACATGGATGTATACAAGCAATTCGGCTTGTTCGTTGATCCCATCAAGGTCTTGCAGTCGGGCACAAGACAGCAGAAGTTCATCGACTGCTTCGTCTTTTTCTTCAATCATTGTTTCATCTGTGAATGCGGCGTGTCGGAGGCAGTTCTTAATCGTCTCTGGCTTGACTTCTGTCCACGCTTTTCGGAGGAGATAGAGTGCATTGAGGATATTGATCACAATTTTTTATTTTGGTCCATTGCCTTGATTCGCTCACGCAGCAGAAACCGACGATAATGCACTTTGAGATTCTTGATGATGCCCTGGTCCATTGGCTGGAATAGTGATTGAGTGAGAACAATCAATAACCAAATCAAAACCCAAGCTGACTCATGGCTGTTGTATTTGGCGAAAAGAACTTGTTTGTCATGTTTGAGAGAAACAGCTTCTGAGAATGCGCCGTGCAGTTGTCCAAGTAAAGAAGCACTTTTATTTTGTCGTTGCCGAATTTCTTGTTCTAAAGTTTGATCCAAATCTCGAATGCTGCACCTGAAAGATGTGAAAATTATAAAGACGATGAAGCGGGTAATATTGAGATGCAATGAGAGAAATATGATTAAGATAAGGAGATGGAGATGTTAGAAATATGAATAAGAAATACCAGTCATCCACGCCTTTTTGTTCGCAAAGTATTTCACAGGCACATAGGCATTATTGAAGCATCGATAATTTGCTGATTTTGCAATGACGAGTATCGGAAGTTTTTCATGTTTCACATGATTGCTCCGACCAGGACTGTGATGCGTTCCTTGTCTTTCTTGCCACCAATGCACTTTTCATCTGAAAATTGAAAAATGGAAATAATCAAGAAAAATGAACACCAACCTTTGAAAGCCAGAGTTTTTTATTGGGGAAGTTGCCGGAAGAAAGCAGTTTCATCGGCAT
The DNA here is from genome assembly GCA_029231635.1 of Ditylenchus weischeri. Classification (NCBI taxonomy): domain Eukaryota; kingdom Metazoa; phylum Nematoda; class Chromadorea; order Rhabditida; family Anguinidae; genus Ditylenchus; species Ditylenchus weischeri. The sequence continues at coordinate 138 of JAMRYI010000545.1, read as the reverse complement.
TCAAGATGTCGTCCGGAGAGAACTTGGCCAATTGCTCGAGCAAGACTAAATGCTTCCATTCTTTCAGACTGCCACTTTGATTGCGCCAGCTGTACCTTGCTTCGACATTTCCTTAATTGAATGGTGATTCTTGAATTC